>JAECUM010003340.1:0-13221 GCA_016617855.1 Megalonaias nervosa | reverse complement strand
TATTATCTTCGACAGAAACTGACTTTTATTCCACACCTGAAGAATTTGAAAGCTAAATGCTTGAAATCTCTAGATTTACTTAAAGTAGTAGCGCACACTGACTGGGGTGCTGATAGAAAAGTCATACTCAGTTTATATAGAACATTTATTCGCTCGAAACTAGACTATGGTTGCGTTGTCTATGGTTCAGCTAGGAAGTCCTATTTGAAGATGCTTGACCCAATACATCATCAGGGAATAAGACTCGCTCTGGGAGCATTTAAGACATCCCCGTGTGAAAGTCTACTCGTTGAGGCGAACGAACCACCTTTATCGCAACGTAGAGAAATGCTTTCCGCACAGTATGCTCTCAAATTAAGCTCAAACCCTCTGAACCCTGCTTTTTCGGCTGTTTTTGAACCCAAATATAAAACCTTATATGAAAGTAAGCCAAACGCCACACCTACCTTTGGCATTAGAATATTACCATGCCTTGACAGTACCAAAATTGATCTTTCAAAAATTCAGAAAACGTCCATGTCCGAAACACCTTCCTGGCTACTTCAACAGCCAAAAGTACTTTTCACGTTACAAGATGGAAAAAAATCGGAGACAAACCCTTCCATTTTCCACAACTCTTATCATGAACTCCTCACCCAATTTGAAAATTATACAAGAATATATACTGATGGATCAAAAGATCAGGAAAAGGCTGCTGTAGCCTTCGTTAGTGGAAAACACACAACAAAAGTTTGCTTGCCAAATGGTACATCAATTTTTCCAGCCGAAATCAGAGCAATAGACCTTGCATTGCAATATATTGAAAGCAACCGTATTTTAAAAAGCATCATCTTCTCCGATTCACTATCAGTACTTCAGTCACTACATAATAGAAAACTGGAGAATCCATTATTAGCCAATATTCTCCTCAAACATACTGAGCTGAGTACTTCCCACAATATAGTATACTGTTGGTTACCCAGCCATATTGGAATTAAAGGTAATGACAAAGCAGACTGCGCTGCTAAAATGGCCCTATCACTAGAACCATCTGATTTTAGTACACCGTATACTGATTTTAAACGTAGTATCCAAGACTGTTTACGTAAGAAATGGCAGGCATCATGGAATGATGCCGTGAATAACAAACTTCATGCCATCAAGCCAACCCTAGGAGAATGGACTCCTTCCTACAGAGCCGTCCGTAGGGAGGAGGTGGTCATTGCAAGAATTCGAATCGGCCATACTTATTTAACCCACTCCTATATACCAAAAGGAGAAGACCCACCAGAGTGCATATCTTGCAATGAACCATTCATTGTTAAGCACTTTATGTTGGAGTGTTTCGACCTCCAACCTACGCGTAATCATTATTACAATGTGCATGACATTAGGGAGCTCTTTGATACAGTTAGCATTTCTTATATTATAGACTTCCTGAAGGAAGTAAATATTTATCATAAGTTATAGCTTTTCTGCTATCACCTTAAACAGTTTTATGTGCTATATATACCGTCGATAGATTTTAATTACCTTTCATCTGTTTTCGTTGTCATACATCATTTGCACTCCCCGTTGATCGGGAAACTTTATTTATCACCGTTACCATTTTATCGTTTTGCCTTCAACTGTTTGGTTTCGTATCGCTGGTCGATACGTAATCTTTTACCACTTTTAAATAATGAAAGATATAACCTTTTGTATGGCGCTAAATAGCCTCATAGTGCTGGTGCGCCGTAACAAAATTCAACCAACCAACCAACCAGTTTATATAGAATATTTATTCGCTCGAATCTAGACTATGGTTGCGTTGTTTGTGGTTCAGCTTGGACGTCCTATTTGAAGATGCTTGACCCAATTCATCATCAAGGAATAAGACTTGCTCTGGGAGCATTTAAGACATCCCCGTGTGAAAGCCTACTCGTTGAAGCGAACGAACCCCCTTTATCACAACGTAGAGAAATGCTTTCCGCACAGTATGCTCTCAAATTAAGCTCAAACCCTCTGAACCCTGCTTTTTCGGTTGTTTTTCAACCCAAATATAAAATCTTATATGAAAATAAACCAAACGCCACACCTACCTTTGGCATTAGAATATTACCATGCCTTGACAGTACCAAAATTGATCTTTCAAAAATTCAGAAAATGTCCATCTCCAAAACACCTTCTGGCTACTTCAACAACCCAAAGTGCTTTTTACGTTACACGATGGAAAAAAATCGGAGACAAACCCTTCTATCTTCAACAACTCTTATCATGAACTCCTCACCCAACTTGAAAAGTTTACAAGAATATATACTGATGGATCAAAAGATCAGGAAAAGGCTGCTGCAGCCTTCGTTAGTGGAAAACACACAACAAAAGTTCGCTTGCCAAATGGTACTTCAATTTTCTCAGCCGAAATCAGAGCAATAGACCTTGCATTGCAATATATTGAAAGCAAGCCCATTTTAGACAACATCATCGTCTCCGATTCACAATCAGTACTTCAGTCACTACATAATAGAAAACTGGAGAATCCATTATTAGCCAATATTCTCCTCAAACATACTGAGCTGAGTACCTCCCACAATATTGTATACTGTTGGTTACCCAGCCATATTGGAATTAAAGGTAATGACAAAGCAGACTGCGCTGCTAAAATGGCCCTATCACTGGAACCATCTGATTTTAAAACACCGTATACTGATTTTAAACGTAGTATCAAAGAATGTTTACATCAGAAATGCCAGGTATCATGGAATGATGCCGTGAATAACAAACTTCATGCCATCAAGCCAACCGTAGGAGAATGGACTCCTTCCTACAGAGCCATCCGTAGGGAGGAGGTAGTCATTGCAAGAATTCGAATTGGTCATACTTATTTAACCCACACCTACATACTAAAAGGAGAAGACCCACCAGAGTACATATCTTGCAATGAACCATTCACTGTTAAGCACTTTATGTTGGAGTGTTTCGACCACGCGATCAGTATTACAATGTGCATGACATTAGGGAGCTCTTTGATACAGTTAGCGTGTCTTGTATTATAGACTTCCTGAAGGAAGTAAACATTTATTACAAGCTATAGCTTTTATGCTATCACTTTGAGCAATTTTATGTGCTATATATACCGTCCCTAAATTTTAATTACCTTTCATGATGTTTTCATTATCATACACCATTTACATTCCCCCATTGATCGGGAAACTTTATTTATCACCGTTACCATCCCATCGTTTTACTTTCAACTGGTTGGTTTCGTATTGCTGGTCGATACGAAACCTTTTACCACTTTTAAGTGATTAAAGATTTAACCTTTTGTATAGCGCTAAATAACCTAACAGTGCTGGTGCGCCGTCAAATTTCAATCAATCAATCAATCAATCAATAATAATAATAGTAGTAGTACTAGTAGCAGGAATAATAGTACTCGGGTAGTAATAGCATCTGTAGTGATAGTAGTAGCGATACTAATGATGATGATGATAATGATAATAATAATAATAATAATAATAATAATAATAATAATAATAATAATAATAATATTTTACTCTTCAGTCATCTTACGGAAGACGAGGATGGACAAACGCAAAGGAATGCTTTTTATCTTTGTGGAGTTGTGTATCATCGTCACCCTTGGAAATGGTGCTCCTGTTCAGACAAGAACTCTGACACAAGCTGACGCTATCGTGAGTCTTATTAACTCTTTAGGTGCAAGATGGTCATATCAGTATATGTAGAGAGAAAGAAAAACGTTATTTTATTTTAATGTAATAATTCTTCAACAGTCAGTTTTGAAACATATATTTCTGATGTTCATGGTACTTGAAATAAATATGAAAAAAAAACATCTATTAAGCAGTCTATCTGTTACGAGCAGTCATCTGTAAGGCTTCTGTCCAGATGAACCTGAATTATTTGTAATGAAGAAATTATAATAATTCTGAAATACTAGGGGGAAAACACTATTGATTTCTAAATTGCTTCACTTTTTAAACAGCAGGTTACGTACATATTTGTTTATACTTATCAACACGTTTGACATTATTTCCCATTCTCTTGCATCAGTTTTGTAACCTAAATGTGCATGTATATTTACATATGTATCTAAATATTATTAATTGTACGGATTGCACATTAATGTAAATTTACGTAGAATATAAAGATGCATCATGTCCACAGGTAATGCGAATGCAAATGTCTAAATCTTCATGTCGTACGAATTTTGGCTTGTAAATGCATGGCAAAATATAAACACAGCTACATTATAAAATATGATGTTATTATGACTTAGCATAGAATTGACATATAGATTATTTTACAGGACCTTATAATCGGTTTATGTTCGATTATGTGTATGTTTCTGCGATGCCCATCATTTTAAAGAACAATTTATGATATGTACACAAATTGATAAATACATGTCTGCTTATACCATATAAAGGTATGATCCATATGTAGGAACAATGTATAGATAGCGGAATGGGTGGATTTATACCTAAATTGGATGAATTTATGTTTCGATGGATTATATAAGGTTTCAGCGCACGCACCAAGTAATCGACAGAGAAGGCAAACAGAGCAAGCGTTCCCTGTCGCAAGTAAGCTGTGGAAGGCTACATGGATGTTTATACTTGTGTCTATCTGATCTACGAGTTGTGCCATATATTGGAAGAAACGGTTCTTAGACATCGAGAGTACACATCCCGCCTATCGGTGTTGCCGATGCTATCGTATGATTGCATTCTAGATTTAATTGTTTGTGCAGTGTGTACATTTAGCGTGCTTCCATTTTGTTTTGGTATTGCTCTAGACCACTTTGCTTTTGTTTTATGAAGGGTGGCCATATTTAGAATACCATAACGGCGCCAAACAGATTCCGTAGAATGATATTTCCAGCAAGGAGGGTTTCGACTGCAGTTGCTTTTTTCTCCCCACAAATTCATTGGATGTATCCAAAATTGGTACACCTTCGAATACAAGGACGTGTCGATTTTATTTCCAGAAACAACAGCGCCGAGAATTTTACAACCCCAGAAACTCTTTTCCTACCACCATTTCCACTAGCCCCAAATATATTTCCAAATCCAGGCACCACAAACGACAACGGAGCAGAGCGTTTGTTGCAAATTTAAAATATGATCATCGGATTTGTAGCAATTGGTTATCTGGGTACTTTGCAAAACTGTACACAATAGTGTTGATGCCCAGTAATGTCCATTCTGGATGTTCCACCTCGTTCTTTATGGAAACAAGCACTGATAGCATAGTTGCTTCATATTGTCAAACCTGGTAGATTTTGGAATCCAAAAACATATAGTGAAGCAGGCACAAAATTCATTTGATTTCCACAACGATAGAATGTTCCGTTTTTCTTTGGTAGCCCGAAGCTCTCTACTGACGTGTTCGAAACGTTGTAGCATGAGATGTGTAAGTTCTTGTATCGCTGCGTATTTCGTCTGCAATTGCACAATAATGCTTTCTACTTCTACTCGTTGTTGTGCTATCGTTCGTCTGGCCGTTTGCAGAAATTCACAACATTGTTTTGAGCATTTCTGGAACACCAGCGCATTTCATTTGCCATAGGAGTGTGTTGTTTAGTTTTCCACGACTATTAGTTCAGACGCTGTTTTGCTTCCCCAAACTATGTTTTGTGGAATGCTGTGGTGTGTGCGTTTGGATTTTGCGATCGCAATAGACATAGTGTGTCTTTTGCATCTGATAAACCTTTTGTCGCTGCATTTGCGTGAAGATTGGACAGAACTGCTTTTGCTACAGGTCCAGCAGTAGTTAGGTCGTCTCTTTCTGCTCTTGTATGCGAAACTTAATAATCGGAGAGAAGAATACAAAGGTATAGATCGAGTACAAAAATTGAACGAATACTGGTTTTATTTCTGCTCGATGTTTGAAAGATAGACTTAAATTGATATGTGCGACGCAAGATTTATATAGTATATGTTTTGTAGTTCTCCTACACATCTGATACCCATATTGTGGCGATCGAATTTGTTTTCATTGGTATTATGTGGCATGTGAAAGATTTTTCTGGTTTCAATATATATTGGGAATGCAGTTTCTCCAACTGGAAAATATTACGACCAATAGTTGGTTTGGCAATAGTTGTTTGTATTTGTTGTTTGTTTGGATACTTTGTTGTATACTGATTCTATAGAGGTTTTGACTGCTGTTTGTTTTTTTCTATACCGTATATTATAGCAGATTTGTGTTTCTTTTGCGTTTCAATTTGTGGTACAAGAGTTGAGACATTTTTGGTATTTGTTGTTTTATTTGCAACCGGTTATGTCATGGTTTTTGTGTATTTGGTATATGGATATTTTCTGCTTTGGGGCTATAGCGTGTTTGTTTTTGTTATTTCTTTGGAGGCTTTGTTATTTGAGAAATCTCATGGAATTGTATGCAATTTAGGTGACGTAGCTGACGTTGTATTTGCTTTTCTTGTTTTGGTCGTCTTTGCTCTTGATTTTTGTTTATTGCTGTGCGTGTTACTGTTGCGTTAGGCTGAGGTAATTTTGGGTGTTGTTATTATAATGGTTTATTTAGGAGGTTGTTGCGTTGATATGCTTGGGCAGTGATTTTTTTTATTCATGTTTCTAGGTTTTGGTGTACTTGTTTTTTTTTCTTCTGGTTTTTGGTGTTGGAGTGGTATAATTGTTTGTAGATTTTGATGACTGTGGAACGTTATTGGATCAGTATTTTTGTCCATGGAAATATTCGTGTATTTGGAATATATCAAAATAGGTTGCTTGGTATTGGTTCCATTTTTGGTTGCATGAACTTTGTGTGTTACTTTTGGTGGCTGAAGAAAAGGGCATACTCTTATTAGTTTGAGTGTTGTTTCGCCTTGGGGGACTTTTTGTGTTGGTTTGACGATTTGTTGGTCATAGGAAATGTAGTTAAAAACGTAGTAGGAATCTTAACATTTTGAGGATTTATATTTATACTGATCGCTGCCTTCAATTCATTTCGGCTTTGACCGCATGTATGGTCGCATAATGGTCACTTTCACGCATTACAATCCACGAATTTGCATGCATAAACGGTTGATTTATTGTAGTATGGTCACAAAGTCATGGGGTATAGAAAGCCGTGACCTATATCAGTGACTACGGTTTACATCCTATTATTTTGGTACAATTTGTAGCCGACACATTGTGCGGACACACTGTGCAGGAATGTCAAAAGTACAAGCCTCGTTCAGTTTAAATAAAATTATACATCACGTGGTATATTGATGATTCATATTATTTATAATATTATTTACGACAATAGAAAATTAATATTATGCAAATTTTGAAATTATTATTTATACTAAGTGAGAAAGGTTGCTCGAGAGCTGCAATGATTTAAATTTATCGACTGACTAATAAACTCTTACCTATTGCTTTTTCAGTCTTTAATTCCTTAGTTGAGGTAGAAATATAAGGCTACAACAAGTGTGTGTGTGTGTGTGTGTGTGTGTGTGTGTGTGTGTGAGAGAGAGAGAGAGAGAGAGAGAGAGAGAGAGAGAGAGAGAGAGAGAATACAAGCACACATTCACACGACATTTGCAGCTAAGGCATAAATTGGATTAAATCAACAGGGACCATATTTTAGTATCAAATCTTACCTAGACGCAAATACGTTTCATGCTAATCTATGTCTTATACCTAATCTAAGTCTAGACACTTTTCATACTAATCTATTTGAAGTTTATTTTTTAATGCATATTTACTTGCACAGCTTTTTGAGCAAAACCAGAATTATTCAGTCACCTAATATTGTGTTTTTGAAAACTGAAGCAAATGCTTTATACTCGGCCAAATGGTCAATTTTGTATCAATCCATGGATTATTTTTTGCTGTTGTTGCTTTTAAGGGCATTAATCTGGAAACATCTTTGTGATGTACAGGAGATACGGACAGATATGTATCCCAAAAGGTATGGTAGAGCTAAGCTATCACAGGACACTCAAAATGAAAAGCGCCTTCCAACCCATTTGACCTTCAAAGGAATTATATTAAAATGTAGTTCATTTTCAAATTATATATCTAAGTTTTTCCTTTTCTTTTCGTACGTCTGCAAGTCTTTCAGATTCTTGCCGTTGCACTTTAATTGTTAGAGAGCAAGAAATAATAAGATTTAGACCATCCAGCCAAAGAATTTCAGCTTATTATAAGTATACAACATTGGTTACTTGTTTGTCTGTATGTGTGTATGTATATTAATAATTAATGAATACAACAATATGTTTGTTGAAGTAGGTCATTCAATTTTTTACTTTATCTTGCAATTAGGTCATTTCCCCCTGCGGGTCCGGGGTTGTAGAATTGGCCCGCCGTGCCTCGCTACGTGTCGTAAATGGCGACTAAGTAGAGGCAACCTGTTTGCCGTGGGTTGCGACCCGTGTCGGAGGAGGAAAGGATCCTGGTAGTTGAGCAGAGGCTTTCCGATCCAATACACTACTTTGGCCTCTACTTCTTCTAGACGGGTGGTCGGGATGGGCCCGGTCTCGACAAATCGGCTGGTCACGCCGAGCCCTAGGAGGTCTTTATTTCTCGCTCACTCTCTTTATCTTTCTCGTTGTATCTCTCTTGATACCACCGTTGCCCCTACATTCTATCCCTTTAACTTTCCCTTTTCCAAGTCTTAGAAGACTTCCTAGAAGGCGGTGGCTCAACGGGCCAATTGGGAGGTAATTTTACCGACTGAGTATGTCTTATGGGATGAATCAGGAGGTGAATTTGCCTACTGAGTATAACATCTGTGTATCCCTGACACTTGAAAAGTGTCCCCTTGTTGGGCTCCTTGGTGGGCGGGGAGCACGGGTGCTGAATTTTAAATCCAACAACATGGATATTTCAAAAAAAAATCAACTAAAACGTACCAAGACTGGATCTGACTCGGATGACGAACCATGTGGTGTGGAATCATTTCCACGCTTCATGGTTATACAATCTACAGACGACTCAAAACAGCTAACATCATTGTCTCCGTTTGTTATTGAAAAGACAATTACGGGTATAATTGGTACACCAAAAAGTGTAAAGAAGTTGAAATCGGGATGCCTACTTGTTGAATGTGAGCGACGGGGTCAGACCGAGAATATCCGGAAAATGAAGACATTTTTCGATATTCCGGTGACCTCATTCGCTCACACAACACTCAACTCGTCCAAAGGCGTGATTCGATGTCGGGACTTGGCTGGAGTAAGCGACAAAGATATCATCGAAGGGATGAAAAACGAAGGTGTCACTGCAGTTCGCAGAATAAGAATTAAACGTAATAACAATCTGCAGAACACCAACACATTCGTACTCACCTTCAACAAGCCAGCAGTACCCAGAGTGGTCAAGGTTGGCTTTTTGCAAGTGAAGGTTGAGATCTACATACCTAACCCCCTTCGATGCTATAAATGTCAGAAATATGGCCATCACGAAGATCGTTGCTCAAAAAGCCAGATATGTGGCTGATGCGGAGACCATTCTCACCAGGAAGCTGAGTGTAGAGCAACTCCGCATTGTGTCAACTGTGGAAAAGAGCACCACGCCAATTCCAAGGATTGTGATACTTGGAAACAGAAGAAGGAAATACAGAGGGTAAAATACACATCCAACATTCCCTATCCAGAGGCCAGAAAGCTTGTCCAGGCAAAAATATCACCTACTGGCCCATCCTTCTCCTCTGTAGTTAAAAACAATCCTAAAGCAACGAAGGACGCTCAAACACAGACAGATCAACCCGAGTCAACACCTCGCTCTAACACCCCCATTACCAAGCACAAAAAACCACGACATCTACCCAAACAACTTTCAATAACACCCCACCACCGAAGTCACCAAAGAGTAAAAATAGATCTCACGGAAATTGGCAGCAAAAGGGGTCAGATGACCCCATCAAACTCTATAACAGGTTTGGGGACATTGAGAGCATGGATGCAGAAGATACTGCTCCGTGTCCTCAAAGTAGCTCCAAACCTAACAAAAAAATCACCCCCGTACTTCCTCCAGAGAAATAATCATACAGACTGTCTCCGCGAAAAGTCTAACCTTGCTCCAAAATCTCCACTCTAATCTTATAATGAAGAATACCATCATACAATGGAACTGCCGAGGACTTAGATCCAATTACAATGAAATTCTTCTGCTTTTAAACGAATATGATCCTGCAATAATATGTTCTCAGGAAACCTTTTTAAAAGATACGGACAACATCACACTTAAAAACTACTCCCTGTTTAACACCTACTTACAGAATGTTGACAGGGCCTCAGGAGGGGTTTCTATTGCTGTGAACAACATAGTCCCACATAGAATCATCCCTTTAAAAACAAATTTGCAAGCCATTGCTGTGAGTGTCACTCTACATAGAGTGATTACTTTTTGTTCTATTTACATACCACCAAACGCCAACTTATTACCAAATGAATTAGACACGCTTGTTCAACAACTTCCTGCGCCATTTATCTTACTCGGTGATTTTAATGCCCATAACATTTTATGGGGATCAAATTACATAAGCGACAGGGGCAAAAAGGTTGAAGATTTTATTACTAGACACGACTTGTGTCTATTTAATACCAAGTCTCCGACGTACTTGCACCCAGGAACTGGTACATACACATGTATCGACTTAACAGTTTGTTCTCCTTCACTACTTTTGGATTATAATTGGAAGGTCGCTGATGACCTTCACAGCAGTGACCACTTTCCAATCTCTCTTAAGAACACCAACGTTACAATTGATGACACGATTCCACTGTGGAATTTAAAGAAAGCTGACTGGGCCAAATTTGAAAAACTTTGTACAGCTAGACTTAACAGGAATACCGTCCTAAACGATAACGATCCTATTCGACAATTTACATCTGTCTTAATTGAGATTGCACAAGAATCCATTCCTAAGTTCTCGCCGAACTGTAAAAGAACCCAAAAACCGTGGTTCACTAAAGAATGTAAAGAAGCCATTAGACAACGCCGAGAAGCACTGAAAAAATTTAATAATCGTCCAACGCCCGAAAATTTAACTCAGTACCGTATTTCTCGGGCCAAAGCTCGCCACACCATTAAAGAAAGTAAATGAGCATCATGGAAAAAATATGTTTCAACTTTAAACTCTCGTTCCTCAATAAAGAAAGTTTGGGACACAATCCGCAAAATAAACGGGAAGGGAAAATACATTTCTTTCCGACATCTGAAGCTAAATAATAACAATTTCAATACCAAACAAGAAATGGCTAATGTACTTGCTGATTGTTTCTCCAAAAATTCCTCATCGTCTAATTATTCAGAAGCTTTCCGAAGATTGAAAGCTCAAAAAGAAAAAAACACGGTTGAAATTCACATCGAATAACTCAGAGAGCTATAACCAACCGTTTTCATTGTCGGAGCTTATGGAATCTTTTAATAAAGCCCATGATACATCTACTGGGCCTGACGATATACATTACCAGTTTTTGAAACACCTTCCAGAACCATCCTTAACAGTTCTTCTGGAAATCTTCAATGATTTATGGATTACTGGTAATGTACCAAAAATTTGGAAAGAAGCAACAGTAATACCAATTCCCAAACCAGGCAAAGATAGCGCAGATCCTAGCAACTATAGACCTATATCATTAACTAGCTGCGTTTGCAAAACAATGGAACGAATGATCAATTCTCGGCTTGTATGGTATTTGGAAACCAACAATTTAATATCTCCCTTCCAAAGTGGCTTTCGTTATGGTCGTAGTACCAATGATCATCTGGTTAGACTGGAAACCTTTATTCGCGACGCTTTTATCAAGAAGGAACACTTAGTAGCGGTTTTCTTTGATCTGGAAAAGGCCTATGACACAACGTGGAAGTACGGAATACTAAATGACCTGCACGATCTGGGTCTAAAAGGCCGACTGCCCTCGTTCATATCAAACTTCCTCTCAGACAGGGAATTCAAGGTACGAGTGGGCTCTACCCTCTCTGATATGCACGATCAAGAGATGGGTGTGCCCCAGGGCAGTATTTTATCCGTGACGCTTTTCAACATAAAAATTAATAGCATCACCAAGTGTCTGACTCCCGGTGTGGATTGCTCCCTATATGTTGACGACTTTTTAATATGTTACCGATCCAAGCACATGCATACAATTGAAAGACAATTACAGCAAAATATCAACAAGATTCAAAATTGGGCCAATACTAACGGTTTCAAATTCTCGAAATCAAAAACTGTATGTATGCATTTCTGTCAGCTACGAAGACATCATGATGGACCTAAACTCACGCTGGACGGAACACCTATTCCAGTTGTTGAGGAAGCAAAATTCTTAGGTATTATCTTCGACAGAAAACTGACCTTTATTCCACACCTGAAGAATTTGAAAGCTAAATGCTTGAAGTCTCTAGACTTACTTAAAGTAATAGCGCACACCGACTGGGGTGCTGATAGGAAAGCCATACTCAGTTTATACAGAACATTTATTCGCTCGAAACTAGACTATGGTTGCGTTGTCTATGGTTCAGCTAGGAAGTCCTATTTGAAGATGCTAGACCCAATTCATCATCAGGGAATAAGACCTGCCTTGGGAGCATTTAAGACATCCCCGTGTGAAAGCCTACTCGTTGAAGCGAACGAACCACCTTTACCACAACGTAGAGAAATGCTTTCTGCACAGTATGCTCTCAAATTAAGCTCAAAACCTCTGAACCCTGCTTTTTCGGCTGTTTTTGAACCCAAATATAAAAACTTATATGACAATAAACCAAACGTCATACCTACCTTTGGCATTAGAATATTACCATGCCTTGACAGTACCAAAATTGATCTTTCAAAAATTCTAAAAACGACCGTCTCCGAAACACCTCCCTGGCTACTTCAACAACCAAAGGTACTTTTCACATTACACGATGGAAAAAAATCGGAGACAAACCCTTCCATCTTCCACAACTCTTACCATGAACTAATCGCCCAATTTGAAAATTGTACAAGAATATATACTGATGGATCAAAAGATCAGGAAAAGGCTGCTGCAGCCTTCGTTAGTGGAAAACACACAACAAAAGTTCGCTTGCCAAATGGTACATCCATTTTTTCAGCTGAAATCAGAGCAATAGACCTTGCATTGCAATATATTGAAAGGAAGCGTATTTTAAAAAGCATCATCTTCTCCGACTCACTATCAGTACTTCAGTCACTACATAATAGAAAACTGGAGAATCCATTATTAGCTAATGTTCTTCTTAAACATACTGAGCTGAGTACCTCCCACAATATAGTATA
>JAECUM010003339.1:0-65085 GCA_016617855.1 Megalonaias nervosa | reverse complement strand
AATACAAAAACAAATGTTCTCTATGATTGATATTAGGTTCATTTTTAAATGTATTTTACGATGTCCGCCATTTTTGTTTTGGAGGCAATTTATAACTTTATGATAAATACAGGTGTCAGGCACACAAGCCAGTTTTTCTTCAATCGGCATTGAGTTCGTATGCAAATGCAATACATAATCGGCTTCCAACAGTGTCTGGAAATGTCATTATTCTCTATACATAAATTAACTGAAAAAAATTTAAATTAGAAAATATACATTAATTTCTGCAATATAAATGTTTAGAAAATTTCGGTACTAAAACAAAATCAAAGCCAAAGAAATAGCGTAGAGTACTTTTACATAGGGATAGGGTGACTCCATAGCGCTAGTTCAGTACATTTGCATGACTTTTTATTTTTATCGTAACAGAAATGGTCATCCTCTTTTCATGTTAATACTATTATTTGAATCCGTTTTTTATTGGGATTTTAATGTTACCCCGTTGCATAGTCCTATTTAGGAATATGCAACGGGGAAACATTAAAATTAAGATTTCTTAACAGTAAATTCTATTTCGATCAAAATTATTATTTAATGCTAATTGCTGAGGCTGTTGGATTTAATTGAATGAGCATTCGGTTATATTAGTTTATTTATTGACGAGGAAGAGAAAATGTATATTTTGCCAATTATTTTATTTATTGACATTTGATAAATCCAATATTTTTCTCATTCAGGTTTTATATTCTTTACATACTTAGATAAATAGTGTCTCACATATTAGAGGCAAGTGAAAGAAGCCCTTTATTTCTGCAGGGATTTCGTCTGTTATCAGACGACTTTCTATATACTACCAGTACATCAAAATCTTGCAACCAATTCAAGGCGTCAATTTAAGGATTACAGAAATCCCAAAACAGGAAGTAATACTGTATATATAAGTGAGCTTGCGCGGAAAATTAAACAGGGATGAGCATATTAAAATACCCTGGAAGTCAACTGCCTGACTATTATTTGATACTTGTATATAATCACAACATCATTTCTTCTTCAATACAAAATGGTCACGACTCGGCTCTGTATTTCTTTGCCAGTATAAACTTATTGGCCAGCGCAAATTCCATACTATAGACTATACCTCACGGTGTAGACATTGCTGCAGAGAAAATCAGTATGGAGCCTCTGCTGAAACAGTATAGTTACAATCAGTAATACGGGCCTGTCTGCATGCAGTATTGATCAGTAACATTCCTGCCATATTCAGCCTCAGAAAGTACATCCATGACAGAAGGACCATGAAAGTAAGATTAAATTGCTATTCTGCTCTCTATTCGAAAAGTTAAATGTAAATTACTACATTTTGTTCTTTGCTTCAACAGCATGTATCAGTCCACAAATGAAATCGCAATTATAATTTTACACGAAATTATGGTATCAGTGACAAGGCAATGTTAAGTTAATAACAACCTGTGCTTGCTCAACTTCAAAGAGTAGAGAGCACAACCAGTTTCATCTTGAAAATCTTGTCTTCTTGCTGGAGTGTTATGGAATAGAGATTAGTCCTCCACATCCCTTTCAGTTGAAATGCAGCCTGTTAGAAAGGCGATGTGCAGTGTATGTAGTCCACAAGTTCCAACATTCCAAATCTTCCGACTAGTATGCTGCTTCATTTCTTAAGTCAGAAGTTTCAGAAACTTAAGGTTAAACATTAGCGCCATCCAAAGAAAGCCACAGTGGATGTCTTTAGCCAAACTTTGCAACCAAATCATTCAGTTGTCTGTAAACATCATCTATTATCTCATGTCCAAGAAATTTTGAGGTGTAATAAAAAGTCCGAATGTTATTATCACTCCAGAGTCTGATGTGAATATCGACTTGTTTTCCAAAAGATGACCATCCTAACTTTCATCAAGCATATGCTTCAATATTTCTTTATAAAAGAGAAGAAAAACGAGCTATACCAAAGATGGCAAGAGAAGTGGATTTATGTTGTCCACATGCACACTGCTTAGCAAAGACATGAACTTGAACATTTCAGAAATGTCTACACAGGAATGAAAACTGAAGTGGCTTGTGACAAGTTTTAATGTCCACAAAATTTCAAAGTTAAGAACATTTGAAGCATTTGCAGCGAAAATGCTTAAATTAGTCAAATTTGGGCTAATGCGAGCTGTGGATTCGCATGTTGGAACAGTGGTTGTACATAGCTTTCCTGTAAAACAAAAGAGTCTGTAATTGGAACAGTTGGCCAATTTGATTGTATTAATACCGATTGTTTAATTCTGCTCGCATGGCTGGTCAATGCAGACAGTCCATTTCCAAATATACAAGCGATGTCCTTTTTATCATTTTGTCCCTTTGTTGAAGCCAATCTCTATATTCCCTCCATTGAAGCCACGCTTCGCTGAAGTAACAAGAACCTTGTATCTTGTAACATCTCGAGATTTATCAGTCACATTGGTTTCCTTCTTTACCTTCTATAAACAGCTGTTGAATTAATCAGGTTTTACAGCCTTCATGAACTAAAAAACGGTGCACTCGGAATGCATATGTTGCACTGGATGTTGTTTAAGGGAGACAACTTGCGCACAATCTTACACGGTATGTTAAAGAAGGGAAACCACTTGAATGCAGTTAGTAGATTAAACGTTCACTCGCTGGCAGCAAAAGGATTTGAATGCCAATTTTTGTTCCCATTTTAACAAAATTCTAGAATATACAAGAGCACAGCTTTTGGATCTAAATTCAAGTATATTGAAAGACATTAAAAGGATTTCAAAATCCAAGAATATTCAAGGTTCATACGAATATTGACATTGCATTGCAAGCTTGAAAAAAAAACGGTTTTTGTTCCATAGTATGTATCTCTATGTGATTTTCTAAATGTCATGACACACATTCCATTTAAATTGCTTTCTCCAGTATATATCCTCATGAGATTTTTCAAGGTTTCACTGTGACTAAATCTTTTATCACTTAATTCATATTTATATGTTTGTTCCAGCATGTATCCACATGTGATCTTAGATGTTTTTGGGGGGCGATTTTTTGTTAATCACATACTTCCCACTTGAATGGTTTTCATTGTATGCATAACTGAGTGATATTTGAAGGTTGGCTAAATGTTTCATTACATGGCCGTGATCGCGCCCACTTAATATGCAAGAACAACGCGCTGAATGGAATCCTGCCTTCTCATTGGGCAAATGAAAATAAGTTATAAATAAATGCAGGACGTTATTTTCTTGCAATCAGTGAGAGGACAGTATTCAATTCAAGGTTATTTCACTTGCATATTAAGCGGTCGCGATCATATCCATGTCGAGCAGTAGCGTGGGAAAATGGTCTGGCATTCCTTAAAGTTATAATACTAAACCAAACTTTGGATGCGCATGCAAAGTCGTATGCCTGAGCCAAACATCGCTACCAAATTTATTATGCTATGCGTAAAGGAGCTTGAACGATCAGCGTTTATTCTTAAATAGGTCGCGCGAGAAAGGAGAGAAGTGCCCTCCCTTGTAGTTATTATATAATACATATATGACAGGTAAATTCTAAGCAACGATACGAGCCATTGAGCTAAATCTCACCCAGATGTGCTGAAACGTATTTATTACAACGCTGACAGTAAAGCTATTTTACAATCAGCTGATCTCTAAAGTCATGAAAATTCTGTTCACCTGGTGCAGTAAGTTGAATGATATCATTTTGTCAATGTTCTTCTATGTTTGGTGACAATAACAATCAGTAATGCAAGAGTTTTTACACATCATACATTAATATAAATGCACATTTCCTTGTCATTATATAATAATTTATGTAAACCGCATGATAGCGACATGTTTAATTCATTATGTGATTTATTTTTTCTCTCCAACACTAATGTGTCGTGGAAGGGGATGGGTGAACAAATTTAAAATTTTATTTTTTAGAGCGTACCTCTCCATATGTGTGTGTATGTGACTTTTAATAAGTATGTATGTTCTGCACCGTCATGGTCAATAAACTTCGAAAACGATGATGTTTATGTAGCTTATCTTGAGCCTGTATAGTCCGAAACATCACTGGCCATTGAATTGTATACAATGTAGGTCGTGCGCAAATTAAGGCAGATAAAATATCTCCCTCAAATTGTGAAGTATGGAGTGTTAGAGTGTTGTCACCCATGGCACATTTCGAGGAATACGTATTTTCCTATTAGTTTTCTGCCAGGACTGGTTGTGGTATCTCATTATTTTGTCAGCCTATGTATTCCAGACCGGGGCGCGATACACAAATTTGCGAATTTCCACATTAGCACAACATATGGTTTTTGAGTACCATTGGATTCCCCTTTTCTATCAAGAATGTATATTTCAGTCAGCTATCATTCAATGTTTCAGTATCGTAACGTGATAACTTTCGTCATTATTTATTTATCAGTGACAAAGATCAATATATACATGAAGGTCTAAGTGCTAGAATGTTCTGATGGTAATGGATGGCATGGTAGTAAGTGATAGTATATAATCATGTCAATTTATGGCACAGTGGTAAGAGGTAGAATATCACGATGATAATTTATGTCATGGTGGTAAGTGATAGTATATAATCATGTCAATATATGGCACAGTGGTAAGAGTAAGAATATCACGATGATAATTTATGTCATGGTGGTAAGTGATAATATATCACGAAAGTATTTGACGAGGGCAATTTATATCACTGTAGTAAGCGATAATACCTTGCGATTGTTATATATGGTGTATTGGTATATCCTGATGGTAATTTATATCACGACGGTAAGTAATAGATATAACAATGGTAATTTATGTCACGATGGTAAGTGATATTATATCATGTATATTCAATGTTCATAACCAGATTTATTCATGCATATTGCAATACTTTGAAGACTGGAAAAAGTTTATTATTCCCAGTCAAGGCATTCATTGTTTATATCGCGAATTGATAATAATTATTATAGGTAAGATATTTGCATTTATATGAAATAGAACACTTAGTTATGTTATATCAGTATTCATCAATATTACTTATGGTCTAAGGGTACTCATCAATATTAATTATGGCACAGAATATGCGTATTCAGTGATATCAAGGTACCTCAGTACTAAGCGATATTTATTATGATGTATTGTCCCTCAGCAATATTAATTAAGGCATTTAGTACATATAGATATTAATTATGTTATATGGGTACTCATTGAAATTAATTATGCTATATGGGCATTCCTTGATATTAATTATGTTCTATGGGTACTCCTTGATAGTAATCATTGTATGTGGGTAATTATCGATATTAATTATCATGTGTGTGTACTATGCACATTTATGGTATATGGGTACTCATCCATATTAATTATGGTATAAAGGTACTCGTTGACATTAATTATGTTTGTGAGTACTAATTGATATTAATTAGATGTGGGTACTTAATGATATTAATTATGGTATACGGTACTCAGCGATATTATGATATATGGGAACATAGCAATATTAATTATGGATAAGAGTAATCACTGATGCATGTTGCATAAGATTTGGCTTTCAAAGAAGAATAATTTCCCCAGTTTTCCTCACTGATATACTGGCTATTTAAAAGAGACATTGTATATCATAGGCATTGTTAAAAGAACTTCTAATACACTTTATTTTGCAAATTTGTTTTCCCTACATTAACAGATGATGAAGAGAGTGAACTTTAGACTGATTCTGGCTGATTTTATGAGCACATGGTAGCAGTCATTTTCGTTAGCTATGTGCTTAGATCATTTACAATTTCCATAATTATTATCCAAAGAAATGTCAACCACAGTATATGAAAGTGAGACAGAGGTATGCCAACTTTCCCTGCATTGTGCATGTTCCAAATGAAAACAATGTCACCTTACACTTGCCACTCCCTCAAAGTTTATAATATATGTAGATCGCCATCATGAGTACCTAAGAGATATCAATTATAGTGTATGGGTACTCAGCAATATTCACTATGGTAAATGGGTACTCAGCAATATTAATTATGATACATTGGTGCTCAGCAATATTACTTATGGTACAGGGGTAATCAGCAATATTAATTACGGTACATGGGTACTCAGCAATATTAATTATGGTACATGGGTACTCAGCAATATTACTTATAGAACATGAGTACTCAGCAGTATTAATTATGCTACAAGGGTACTCATCAATATTAATTATGGTACATGGGTACTCAACACTATTAATTATGGTACATGGGTACTAAGCATTATTAATTATGGTACATGGGTACTAAGCAATAATAATTATAGTGCATGGGTAGTCAGCAATATTAATTATGGTACATGGGTACTCAGCAATATTAATCAGAGTACATGGATGCTCAGCAATATCAATTATGGTACATGGGTCCTCAGCAATATTAATTATGGTACATGGGTACTAAGCAATATTAACTTTAGTACATGGGTAATAAGCAATATTAATTATGGTACATGGGTACTCAGCAACATTAATTATGGTACATGGGTACTCAGCAATATCAATTATGGTGCATGGGTACAAAGCATTATTAATTATGGTACATGGGTACTAAGCAATATTAATTAGAGTACATGGGTACTCAGCAATATTAATTATGGTCCATTGGTACTCAGCAGCATTAATTATTGTTACGGGTACTCAGGAATATTATTTATGGTACATGGGTACTCAGCAATATTAATTATGGCACATGAGTACTCAGCAGTATTAATTATGGTAATGGTATTCTGCAATATTAATTATGGTATATAGGTACTCATCAATATTAATTATAGTGCATGGGTACTCAGGAATATTAATTATGGTACATGGGTACTCAGGAATATTAATTATGGTACATGGGTACTCAGCAATATTAATTACAGTACAAGGGTACTCAGCAATATTAATTATGGAACATGGGTACTCAGCAATAAAAATTATGGTACAAGGGTACTCAGCAATATTAATTGTTGAACATGGGTACTCAGCAAAATTAATTATGGTACGTCGGTACTCAGCAAATATTAATTATGGTACATGGGTACTCAGCAATATTAATTATGGTACATGGGTACTACGCATTATTAATTATGGTACATGGGTACTAAGCAGTATTAATTATGGTACAAGGGTACTCAGGAGTATTAATTATTGCTACGGGTACTCAGGAATATTAAATATGGTACATGGGGACTCAGCAATGTTAAATATGGTACATGGGTACTCAGCAGTATTAATTATGGTACATAGGTACTCATCAATATTAATTAGGGTGGATGGGTACTCAGCAATATTAATTACAGTACATGGGTACTCAGGAATATTAATTATGGAACATGGGTACTCAGCAATATTAATTATGGTACATCGGTACTCAGCAATATTAATTATGGTACATTGGTTATCAGCAATATTAATTATTAGAGTACATGGGTGCTCAGCAATATCAAATATGGTACATGGATCCTCAGCAATATTAATTATTATACATGGGTACTAAGCAATATTAACTATGGTACATGGGTACTCAGCAATATTAATTATGGTACATGGGTACTCTGCAATATTAATTAGAGTACATCGGTACTCAGCAATATCAATTATGGTACATGGGTACTCAGCAATATTAATTATGTTACATGGGTACTAAGCAATATTAATTACGTTCCATGTGTACTCAGCAATATTAATTATGGCATATGGGTACTCAAGAATATTAATTATGGTACATGGGTACTAAGCATTATTAATTATGGTACATGGGTACTAAGCAATATTAATTATAGTACATGGGTACTCAGCAATATTAATTATGGTACATGGGTACTCAGCAGTATTAATTATTCTTACGGGTACTGAAGAATATTAATTATGGTACATGGGTACTCAGCAATATTAATTATGGTACAAGGGTACTCAGCAATATTAATTATGGAACATGGGTACTCAGCAATATTAATTATGGTACATCGTTACTCAGCAAATATTAATTATGGTACATGGGTACTCAGCAATATTAATTATGGTACATGGGTACTCAGGAATATTAATTATGGTACATGGGTACTACGCATTATGAATTATGGTACATGGGTACTAAGCAATATTAATTATAGTACATGGGTACTCAGCGATATTAATTATGGTACAAGGGTACTCAGCAATATTAATTATTGCAACGGGTACTTGACAATATTAATTATGGTGCATGGGTACTCAGCAATATTAATTATGGTACATGGGTACTCAGCAATATTAATTATGGTACATGGATACTGAAGGATATTGGTTATGGTACATGGGTACTCAGCAGTATTAATTATGGTAATGGGTACTCTGCAATATTAATTATGGTACATAGGTACTCATCAATATTAATTATGGTGCATGGGTACGCAGCAATGTTAATTATGGTGCATGGGTACTCAGCAATATTGATTATGGTACAAGGTACTCAGCAATATTAATTATGGTACATATGAACACAGCAATATTAATAATGGTATATGGGTACTAAGCAATATATATTTTGGTAAATTGGTAATGAGCAATATTAATATGGTATTCAGCAACATTCATTATGATACATAGGTACACAGCAATATTAATTATGATACATTGGTAACCATCCATATTAATTATGCTATATGGTTACTTAGTGATATTGAATAAGGTATATGGGTAGTCAGGGATGTTCAAGATATGCTTCTAATGTATCTAAACTAAAATAATTCATATCACTGTACACATTTGCCATATGATCTCCCTTGAAAATACTTGTCGTTATATTTAGTTCTTCTTGGACAAGTTTGACACAACTATGAAAATTTCTTTCATGCAAACAAAATGTCATTGAAATAGGGACTCATAATTGGCTTCTTAATGGCGTTACGATAGCCATGTCAGTGAAATAAAGATGGCTGATTGTCTTCTTGATGATGTAAAGATAGCAATGCCAGTGAAATAGGGATTGGTGATTAATTTCTTAATGGTTTAAAGGTAGCCGTATCAGTGAAATACGGATTGGCTATTATCTTCTTGATGGTTTACAGATAGCCATGACAGCGAAATGGGAAATGATTATTGTCTTCTTGAAGATGTAAAGGTAACCATGTCAGCAAAATAGGGACTGGTGATTGT
Source organism: Megalonaias nervosa (assembly GCA_016617855.1). Lineage (NCBI taxonomy): Eukaryota > Metazoa > Mollusca > Bivalvia > Unionida > Unionidae > Megalonaias > Megalonaias nervosa. The sequence goes on along the minus strand of JAECUM010003339.1, from coordinate 55,956 downwards.
CTTCTTGATGGTTTAAAGGTTGCCATCGCAGCGAAATCTGTATTGGTTCTTGTCTTCTTGATGATGCAAAGGTAGCCATGTCAGTGAAATGGGGATTGGTGATTGTCTTCTTGATGGTGTCAAGATAGCATAGGGATTGGTGATTGTCTTCTTGATGGCGTAAAGTAGCCATGTCAGTGAAATAGGGATCGGTGATTGTCTTCTTGATGGGGTTTAGGTAGCTATGTCAGTCAAATAGGGATTGGCAATTGTTTTCTTGATAGTGTAAAGATGGCCATGTCATTGATGTATGGATTGGTTATTGTCTTCTTGATGGTTTCAAGGCGGCCATTTCAGTGAAAAAGGCAGGGATGGCGCTGGCTTAAAAAAGTTGTCGCCGAAAAATTCGCCAACCTCAATATTTTGTCGCCAATTTGCTAACAATGTTGCCATTTTCATAATACGGTACTATCCGTTTATCTCAACATCCTATTGTCGACGTTAAGCGGGCGGGTAGATAAGTAAGTGAGGGATGAGTATCTGAAAATTAATTGAAATTTCGCATACAAGTGAAATGTTTAATGATCTGTCGTTAGTGATTAGGATTTACATAGAGGAAAAAATGAAAATTTTTATAACATGAAGACAATTTAGTCTAAAATACACTTGTATATTGACAACTTACAATTGCGTAGCACACTCCACAACCTGTTAAATAATGCAAATGCATTCGAAAAAGCTATAATTCGAGTATTCGGTTATCTGATAGAAAATTCTTGTATCAGTCAAGTCCCGTTAGAAAACACCTAAAACGTATATATAAAAATAGTCTTCCTCGTTTGATAGATATCCCATTGTCAACAAACATTTTTTTGGAAATTATTCACTTTGATATTTATTATCCTAGTATAGCGTAGGTGCATAGTTATTTATATGCTTAATTGGCCTAGATCTGGGTCAGACAGAGACAACTGCAATGATGCCGAGGCTATCATGGGTATGGAGCTATGCATAGGGAAATGAAAACGTTTACAAATTTAAAAGGCTTAACATTCTTGCCATATGTCCCACCTTCATTTAACTCGACGACCAGAAATCTATTGTCTGAAAATATTGGAACCCTATCGGTGGTCTTAAACTGCCATTGGTAGCGATCGTAAGCATGAACTTTTTTGTTGCAAACAGGAAGCTTTCACGGCACAATAAATATGTTCCAATCACTATGAAAAATGAAACAATGCTTTTATTTAAGTTTATTGTCGACTTTCTGTGATCAAAGTTCTTCGGCTTGCTTTGATCAAGGTTCGTGTGTTATTGAAGGCGCCACTAAAGACGCTGTTTCAAGGACCAAACCAATGCCCGTTTCTTATTGCTGCAGAAAAATAAAATAAATATTAAACATTGACAGAGACAGATTTTTTTCATTTGTTTAGTATATATATATATATATATATATATATATATATATATATATATATATATATATATATATATATATATATATATACATATGAATGCCTCAATGGTAGTCAGGTTTCTTTGACGCTTCAGCAAAACTATTTTTCTGGTAGAATGTAGTCATTCCTGTTTACTATTTCAGAGGTGGTCGATTGTAGCTAGTCTGGTATCATGACTATTAAGGCACATTGTACTAATTTAAGACATCAGCATAAGGGGATCATGATATAACAATGCCGTGTTAGGGTCATTTGTCTATATGAACAAAGGATTTGTTTATGTAAGGATAGATTCCAGTTTAACTTTATATCCATGTCTGCGGCTCCTGTCATGATGCCTTTGAACTTCTCAATTCCAAACCCAAGACTGTATATACAGTCATTAACAACCAAAATTGTTGTCGCCAAAATGATCGCCAGATGGTATCTTGTGGCGCCAATAAGGAAGAAAAACCGCAATTTCTGGCAATGGCAAATAACTGCGCGATTCCTGAATAGGGATTGTTGATTATCGTCTTGATGGTGTAAAGAGAGCCATGTCAGTTTGTTATGGATTTGTTATTGTCTTCTTGATGGTGTACAGATGGCAATGTCAGTGACATTGAGATTGGTGATTATCTTCTTGATGGTTTAAAGATAGCCCTGTCAGTGTTACAGTGATTTCTTTACTATTCGATGGAAAAAAAATCCAATTCAAGAGGAATTAGCAGCAAACACTGCCTGATTGGTTATCGGTGTGAAGCCATGACTAAACTCTTGCAAAGTAATGAATGAGACAGTGAAGTTTTAAAGAGCTTTGATTGAGAGGTTATGGACGACGAGATATAGATAAAGGAAAGGAGGAAAGAATCTTTAATGCAATATGGCAAATAGTTTGGATGTGTTGTTCTAGTGAAGAAGACGCACAATAAATGTGCACATTATGGAGCTGTCCAGAAGGTGAAGACTTTTCAACCCTCTTGGTTAAATTTTTCAACGGCCAATTCATGTACGTCCCATGTCTTTGAGAAAAGAGATTCCAATCTATGTGTTTTATGTTTGTGTCCAGTTGAAGATAAATAGCTGCATAATATTTTAAGGTGTTTATTTCAGTGTCTTTGCTGTGTTGTTTGTTTCACTCTCTAAGGTGTTTATTTCAGTGCTGCTGTGTTGTTTATTTCACTCTCTAAGGTGTTTATTTCAGTGTCTTTGCTGTGTTGTTTATTTCACTCTCTAAGGTGTTTATTTCAGTGTCTTTGCTGTGTTGTTTATTTCACTCTCTAAGGTGTTTATTTCAGTGTCTTTGCTGTGTTGTTTGTTTCAGTCTCTAAGGTGTTTATTTCAGTGTCTTTGCTGTGTTGCTTGTTTCACTCTCTAAGGTGTTTATTTCAGTGTCTTTGCTGTCTTTTTTGTTTCACTCCTATTGACAAATATGTGATAAACAAAATCTCTTGCAATATCAGCTGTTGCATAAATGCTTCAGTTATAAAGCATCTTTTATACATATTTTATGTTCCTGATAAAGAAATATTTTGTTTTGTTTATTTCTTCACCTGTTGTTTGTTTAATTTTCTTTAAGTTTTACTTAATGCAGAATGAGGTGATCTTAGCCTAAATACAGTAATAAAATCCATTAAAATATCTCTTTCCATTTGTTATTATGTAATCTTTAGTTTTAGTTCATAATTTATTCAAATTATGAAATCAGTACCGAATCATATTCTACAAAGATTGATGAAATCACTAAAAAAGCTCCCGGAGTTTCGGTGATAGAAGATTTCATTGTGATGCCTAATTCATGCAGAACATTGTGAAAACTTCCAGACAAAACATTCTGACTCTTGATCAGACGTGACAGATTTGGGATGTCCATAAAAAACAAAAAAAAAAAAAACAAAAAAACTTCTCAAAGCGTTTACAATGCATTATTTTTAATAATTTTCCAACGGGTAACCTCCTGAGATGGCCAACAAGTACTGGTTGCCTTATTTGGTTGTAGATAAAGCAACGAAACAGTATACCATTATTCTGCTTAATGGTTTGTCCAATCCAACGACATCTTGCAGATGAGCAAGGGTATCTTCTAATTGGGCTCTACTACCATTTGCCAAGAGTAACAAGAGTATTTAGAAATATCACTTATAAACTTTTGCCACTAAATATGATTCAAGATCTTTTAAGAAGTCTTACCAACTCCTAAATTACCAGCTAAGAGCATTCCATGGGCTATACTGGTAATATTATGCCAACATCAGGACTCGGAGGAAAACGTTGCTTTGGGGCAAAGATTTTGCGATTTGAATAAACAGACAAGTCAATTTAATATGTTTTTTGTGCTATCTTTTCATATTTAAAACATCATGTGACAAATAATAGCATTAAAAATGCCAATTTTGGGCAAATTGAAATTGGAGTCCAAGATTGTGGAATTAGAGTCAGGGCTTGTGATTTTTAAAGTCATCAGCCCTGGGCCTGTATTCAGGAAATATTTGAGTACTGCAGAAAAACAATAACTTTTTGTCTCGTTTTGCCTTCTTAATGGTCGTCTCTACTATATCTGTGTCTGTACGTAGCAGAGATCAATACTGGTATTTAACTACAGGGGGAGTTCGCATCTTCGTAGGTTTTCTGGAGTACCGAGTTAAAAGATTCCACTGGCTTATCTCTCTCACAATATTTTCGTTCAGGTCATTCCACTGCACAACAGTTTTTGTAACGAAAGAGTTTCTAAGAGTTTGTTCAGTACTCCTCGAGTTTTTAACAACAAAACATTTAGATTTGTTAGTGACCTGATTTTCTACAAAATGTTTGGTTTCAAGGTCAGTGTAAGATTTAGATTTTATGAGGTTTTTTGTCTTAAGTCTCACTAAGTAATTAGGGATATTTATTAGTGGTTCTATGCCTTTCACTATTTTAAATAGGTAAGCGAGCCCATTGAACTAACATTGCTTTTGAAGGCTAGGGAGTTCATGGGTCCAGCTAGACTTGAATTTTAGGAAGAAGTCACGTCTTCTTTTGGATAGAACGGGAGAATTGAGAGCCGAACAGGGAGAAGTAGAAGCAAATCAAGATACGCCATCCATCCGTCCGTCCGTCCGTCCATCCACCCTTCCATCCAAATATATATATATATATATATATATATATATATATATATATATATATATATATACTGCATATCTTGCTATGTGTCTGTGTTCATTCTCTTATCTGAATTATGACCTATATTTCTCAGTTTGCATATCTGTATTTAACGTTGGTTTGAATCAATTTCTTTTCATTCAGATTTTTTTCTAGGTTGCATGTACATTATAAACACATTCTGTAACTGTATTAAATATATAATATTCATATGCAGTGTATTTTGACCATATGACTTGAAAGAACACTGTAGAAACTATACATAGTAATGAATTGTAAATGAATACAGTAACCAGACTAAGGTATTGTAATTGCAAGTTTGTATAAATGCTTAACCACCTGCTGTTAAACAAGAATTATTTCTTTTCTACTTTATGAAGGTTCACCATTAAACGTTAGTTGAAATACAAATTATAATCTTGCTTGAAACAAGAAGTACTTGAGAGCAAATGCACGTGTCTCCATACCATATTGTTTGTCTCAATGTCTTAACCGGAACTATTTGTAGATAAAGAAATGAAGCATTACAATAAGGTACATGAATGAACTAAAACCTTTCCAAACCATCTGAAAGACCCAAAATGTGAGTGCATCTATTTTCAGAAACGGGTTTTTCTTAGCATAATTCTAGCTTCGTAACAAAAATACATTGCTACGATTCCAAATGTATGGTTTTATTATTTGTCTATATATTTGCAATAATATAAGGTTAGATAGTATTTGCTTTGTCGCTTTTCTTTTAGTAATTTCACAAAAATGAGTGAGGACAACTCCGACCTTACTGCGTTTTTTTCCCGAGTCCTACAACATAGCATTGTTCCACATGTTTGGGACCAACATAAATTACATGTATATGGTAAATCGTCACCAAAATATTATTTAGACTTTTCTTTCTATGAATTTATAATTTTCATTAATATATTTGCCCAAACGTTCATGAAAGAGGACAATCTGGTAATTCCCATACAAAGAGATGTCTACCATTATTTTTCCCTGACACAGAGGCAGGTTCACTTCCGGTTTGAAACTGACTTAATGAAGAAAATAATACACATGCGGCAGTTAAAATCTTCAGATCACAAATTCAATTCTTATAACACAAACTGCTATTTACATACTATTGTTGAAGTTTCAAAACACAAATTTGTGTATTGTTTTTTATGAAATGAAGACTTACGGAAATCAGCCAGTGACATATATAACACATCTCTGCTATAACCACGGCAGTATGATGTTTTGTCAAAAAAGTATGATGAAATCTCTGACAGCATGAAATCACTTTATCGGCACAAATAATTAACACAAAGTATATTCCCGATTAGGCCAAGCCATCCTAGAGCATCGTTCATCGAAAACCAGCTAGCAGGCACGCCTGGAAGGTACCATGTACCAGCGAGCGCCTATGTAGGGCAAACCATCCTACCACCACGACCTAGCCGCCTATGTCGCCTAGCCATATACCGCCCCAGATCGTCCGCAGCTAGTTGCCTAGGGGTACCTTGTACCAGCGAGCGCCTAGATCAGCCTAGCTATATATACTGCCCCAATACAGTTAGTATAGAGGCCTATAATAGTAAAGGGTGCTCGGTTCGCAAGGCCGCTATACCAATTGTATACAAACGCTACACCAACGTTTTCGTCCACTTTCACGAGAGCCCTTAAAAATACATTTTTTTTTCCTATATAATAGTGCCGGAAACTATATGTGGGTAGTTGGTTAGAAATATGTATATCCTCCCCCTACAACGAGCTTTCCAGCCCGTTTTGGCCGACTCGGAACGACGTGCACGCCGGCCGGGGAAAGAAAGCACTACAAGGAATGCACTTTTCCCTATATAATAGTATCGAAAACTATATGTGCGAAGTTTGTCACCAATGTTCACATCATCCCCCTTTACCTTCAACCATACCCTCGAGGGATTCCATAGATTTCAGGCGAAAGCTACCTACTGCACGTTTTGGTAAACGAAGTGTTACACTTTTGATAGTCACCCAGCTACCCGGTCAAATACCGGTCCAGCCATCGGCGAGCCTCTACCCTAGCTCTCCTGGCTAGATCGGCCTTGCATGCTGGCTGGAACGACCTACCCAACGAGGGGACGATCGTCCCAAAGCGACCACTGGCTCGGTCGCTACAGAGGACATACCAGCCGTACATTCGAGCCCACAGTTTGTTCACCTAGCTGCTCCCCAGGCAGCTCGATACCCGCTGGATTCTCGGTCCAGCCATCGACTACCCTGTTGCCTAGCTCTCCTGGCTAGATCGGCCTTGCATGCTAGCTGGAACGACCTAACCATCGAGGGGTCGATCGTCCCGAAGCGACCACGGACTCGGTCGCTACAGGGGAAGAACCAGCCATGCATTTGAACCGTAATAGTACCGTCTCTATGTGCAATGAACAGGACTCGAAAATCACTATGTATAGTGCCGGAAACTGTATGTGTGAAGTTGGCCAGAAATTGTCCTGTTTTGAAATCGTTACTCTGCTACCAAGGCCTTTGCACCAAAGTCAGGGGTGTCCATCGAGGAATTCTCGATGGGCCACTTTTGGTTTTTATTTTTTCAATATCTCAGTAACGGCTCATTATTATTTCATGCGGTTTGCTGTGTCGGGTCTGCCCTGGAGATAGCTACACAATGATGCCAACGACTGGTATGTAATTCCTATTTTGACGCTTCTGCTTTGAAAAAAACGAAAAACGCAGCTTTTGGCCAATATCTCGGTAACCACTGGGACCTTTTCATGGGGTTTGTGCTGGCAGGTGGCTTTAGAAGGCCTCTATTTAAAAGTAACAAAGTGCCTTGCATAACTCCTTCCAGTTCGTCAGGAAAGTGAAATGCATCAAATTATATAATCGAAAAAAAAAAAGATCTTTTAGCTCATTTCACTAAAACTTGAATAACTCTGGAACGGCTTAGAATATCTTGAAACCCCATTCGGCACCTATGATTTGGGGGTAGAAAGGAACCTCACACTTGCACGGTTTCTCGATGGGAAAATGCGCCTCGTCGAGGCGAACACGAGCAGGGGTCGATGTTCCAAATCGGTGCACATTTGGCCGAGCTAGAGCCATTTTAGCAGCCAGGGACACCCAAGGCTGGAAAGTCCTTGGTAACCAGGGCTTGTTCCCTTGCTCTCTCTCGATGCTGCCAGGGGTTCGTGAAAACGGCAAAGTCCAACTTTTCACCAGTTTCTAACTTTTTACGTTTTCTTGAATATCTCGGGAGCGGCTTGGAATATCTTGACGCGGCTTTCTGCTGCGTGTCGGCCTGAATGAACCCCATCCTCTGATGCCTCTGGTTCGTGCGTCGCTGACCCTGACCGATCGGTAGAGCCAAAAATCCCGTTTGGCTCCTTTGATTTGAGGGTAGAACGGAACTTCACACTTGCACGATTTCTCGATGGGGACATGCGCCTCGTCGAGGCGAACACAAGCACGAAACACAAGCAGGGGTCGATGTTTCAAATCGGTGCACATGTGGCCAAGCTAGAGCCATTTTAGCAGCCAGGGACACCCAAGGCTGGAAAGCCCTTGGTGACCAGGGCTTTTTCCTTTGCTCCCTCTCGATGCTGTCAGGGTTCGTGAAAACGGCAAAGTTCAACTTTTTCACCAGTTTCTCTTGCCAATTTCTAATATTTTACTTTTTCTTGACTATGTCGGGAACGGCTTGGAATATCTTGACTCGGCTTGCTGCTGCGTGTCGGTCTGGATGAGCCCCATCCGCTGATGCCTCTGCTTCGTGTGTCGTTGACACCGACCAATCGGTAGAGCAAAGAAACCAGTTCGGCTCATTTTGAGGGTAGAACGGAACTTCACACTTGCATGGTTTCTCGATGGAAGCGTGCGCCCTGTCGAGTCGAACACATGCAAGGGTCGATGGTCCAAACCGGTGCACATTTGGCCGAGCTAGAGCCATTTTAGCAGCCAGGGACACCCAAGGCTGGAAAGCCCTTGGCGACCATGGCTTTTTTCCATGCTCTCTCGGTGCTGCAAGGGGGTCTTGAAAACGGCAAAGTCAAACCTTTTACGTTTTAGCTCATATCTCGGGAACGGCTTGGAATATCTTGACGTGGTTTTTTTGCGCCGTGTCGGCGTGGACGAGCCCCATCGGTGGGGCCAAAAAACCCGTTTGGCTGCTATCATGTGTGGGTAGAAAGAAACTTCACATTTACATGGTTTTCCCATTGGACGATGCGTCTGGTAGAGACAAACTCAGACAGGAGTCGTTCGTCGAAATCGGTCCATATATGGCCGAGCTAGGGCTTGTAGAGTTTGTTCACCAATCAGCACAGAGTGTGTTAATATTACTCCCGGCGTTTACACGCGCTCGATTGAATTTCTTCCCTTGGACTCTTGGTCGTCTTTGGCCGATATTTCGGTAACGTCTGGGTATTGTTTCCTGGGGTTCACTGTGGCAGGTCGGCCGTGGGGTGAGTTACAAATCGATGCCCAAAGCAGGTTTGGAACTCGTCCTTTGCCGTTTCTACAGTGAAGAAACCGTGGAAAAATGCCTTGTTTTGCCGTTATCTCGGTAACGGCTGGGGTTTGTGCTGGCAGGTAGCTCTCGATGGCCTCTATGTAGAAATATCAAACTGCCTTGCATAACTCACTCTATCTCGTCAGGAAAGTGAAATACGTCAAATTATATGCCTGAACAAAGATCGACTTTTTTGTCCAATTTCACTATAACTTTAATATCTCGGTACGGGCTAGGGCTATCTCCATGCCGTTTGCCATGGAATATCGGGTGTGAGGCGCTCTACAAGGTGATGGCCATTTCTCTTGTACATATCCTTTGTCGTTGGTAGAAGGAAAAAATTCCATTCGGTTTCTACGATGGAGGGGTGGAAAGGAACGTTACACTTGCATGGTGTTTCCATGGAAAGACGCACCTGGTCGAGACAAAGTAAGGCATGGGTCGAGGGTCGAAATCGGTGCGCATTTAGCCGAGATAGAGCCATTTATGCAGCAAGGGTCACCCCTTGCTGTAAAAGCTGGAGCTGCCCTATCCTCTCTCGCTGGCAGCGACAGGTGTGTGAAAATTTACAAGTCCAACTTTGTCGGCACTTGCTGGACCGATAGGCAACGCTCGCTGAGAAAAATAACGCTGGCCATCGTTCTCCCTATTTCGCTGGAAGGTTAAGGTTAGGGTTAGGCTTAGGGTTAGTGTTTAGGTTTAGAGTTAGGGTTTAGGGTCAGGGTTAGGGTTAGGGTTGAGGGTTAGGGTTAGGGATATGGATAGGTTATTATTATTAAGAGGGTAATGTATATTACTCAAAGTACGGGTCTAAGGAGAATTACCCAAGACATTATATGATAAAGTTTATTTGAATTTTGATTTTATTAAATGAATACTTGTTCCATGTCGGGATTCGAATCTTGTTCCTCCGCTACACCATATGTCAACTATCGCCTGCCTGCACGTTCCAACGTAAATACTACCACGGCATTGAGACACCACCAAAAAAATGATGTTCTTTAACCGCTCATAGAGACTGTAGAACGTACAGACACTCTCGAAACATATATATTTGTCCTGAAACCTTGGCACTGGCTAGGTTAGGTTATTATTATTAAGAGAGTAATGTATTATTACTCAAAGCACGGGCCTAAGGAAAAACACTCAAGTAATTATAAAACGAGGTTTATTTGAGTTTTGATTTTATTAATGAAATGAATGTTTGTTCCCTGTCGGGATTCGAACCTGAGCCCTCTGCTGCGAGATATGGCAACTATCGCCTGCCAGCACGTTCCAGCGTAAATACTACCACGGCCATTGAGACGTCACTAAAAATGATGTTCTTTAACCGCTCATACAGACTCTAGAACGTACAGACACTCTCGAAACTTACATGTATATATTTGCCCTGAAACCTTGGCACTGGCTAGGTTAGGTTATTATTAAGAGAGTAATAAATTATTATACATCTATATAAATATATATTTCGATGAGAATAATGAGCAACTTGTGTTATTAGGCTTTGCGTACATTTTCACTCAGAACAATTGAAGGCAAATTTTCGTCGAAATTGGTGTTTTGGAAACAAATTAACTTCCATTCGGTTAAAAGTGATCCCATTCCATTCAAAATTTGCAAATACGTCCCATTCCATCACATTTACATCTATAAAAGCTTATATTTCGATGAAAAAATGTGCAACTTGTGTTCTTATGCTTTGCGTACACCATAACTCATCCTGCGTTAGTTGTGACGCAAAAATCCGACCTTGCGTACAGCTTCACGCAGCCAAATGGACCGAAATCGACCAAAAATCCGACCTGCGTACATCGTGACGCATGAAATGGACCGAAACCATACCAAAACCCGCCCTGAGAAGCCGCAATACAGGGTCTTCTTTCTCCGCCGCTTCGGTAACAGCTACCTTAAAGTACGACGCATCGGCGGAAGGGCCTTGATGAGATGCGTCTGGCGGCGCAAACCGCATGGAAATCGTCCTGTCCGTTCGTCCGAACGACCAAGAGAAGCACCAGCTTCAAGGCAATGAGGAGAGCTGGGGGAAAATGGCGTAAATGCCATTCTCTCCCATACTAGAACAGCTATCTTGAAGTACGACACACCGGCACATCGGCCACAATAAGAGGCATCTGCCAGTGAAAACCACATGGAAGTCGTCCTGTCCGTTCGTCCGTAAGACGAAGAAAACCAATAGTTTCAGGGCAATGTCGGGAGCGTGGCAGACGATAGCTTGAATGCCATTTTCTCCCGTACTGGAAGAGCTATCTTCAAGAGAGACATATCGACTCATGAGACGCAGGTGGCAGTGAAATCTGCATGGAATTCTCCCTGTCCGTTCGTCGGTAAGTTTCAGAAAACCGTCCATTGGAACGACAGAGGCCGGGAAGCGCAGAGAGGAGGAGAATCTTTCTTCCTGTCCAAACGGCTGCAGCGATCGATAAGTGCAAGTTACCAGTAGATCGGGCTTGAGGAGACGCGTCTGCGAGAAAAGGATAAGCACATTCGTCCTGTCCGTTCGTCCGTAATCCTAATAAAACTGTCTTTTGCAGCCCCCGCCATTGTTAACATGAAAATGTCGATTCAAAAAAAAGTTTTCTCTCCGACGGCTGGAGCTATCTTTCGGTGCCATATGGCAAAAGATCGGTCTCGATTAGACGCGTCTGCCAGTGCAAACTCCGTTCTATTGACGTTGTCCGTTCGTCCGTGAGCTGCAGAAGACCATTTTCAACCGCTCTCGGTCATTCAAGTGTGAAGTTTGCTTAAGACTTTGAAAATTTTGGTTAGGGTTAGAGCTAGGATTAGGGTTAGGGATGATCTTAAATAACGGGCGAACCCCTTCGGCGACAGATACCTGCCGATGGGTAGCTGAGGCACAAAGGGTGTCCGAGATAGAAGACTTTGAAATTTGGGTTTACGGTTAGGGTTAATGGTTAGGGTTACGGATGATCTTGAATAACGGCCGAACGCCTTCAGCGACAGAGACGAACTTGAAACCAGGCGACGGAGCTGGTCGAGGCCGCTTGCCGATGGGACGCTGAGGTTACTGGACCAAGGGTGTCCGGGATATAAGACTTTGAAATTTGGGGTTAGGGTTAGCGTTAGGGTTACGGATGATCTTGATTTACGGGAGAACCCCTTGGGCGATAGGTGCAAGCTTGGTACCGGCCGATGGAACTGGCCGTGGCCGACGTTTTGGCACCTGCCTGAAGATAATCCATGGAAGGGTTGCGGAGAAAAATGGAGTTTTGTGGCTTGGGAGGCTAATGTGAACGATGGTAGCTTTACTTTCCTCGAGATTACGGACGAACGGAGCAGGCGATTTCCACGGGGTTTACACCGAAGGAACGAGCAAACACCTGCGCATATTTCGGCGCCTAGAAAGTGAAGATCAGTTCAGGAGAGTGGGAGTTATGTGGAGATTTGTGACTTTGTCATGGTAATTTGAGGCAGGTGTGTGCGAACTGTCACTTTCCCTGAGATTGAAGAGGAACGGACAGGGAGATTTCGGGGGGGGGGGCACCGAAATACGTGCCTCGCCCGATGTATTGGCACCTGCCTGAAAATAAAAAAATTGAAGGTTGCGGAGAAAAGTGGAGTTTTGTGACTTGTGAGGCCAATTAGGACGATGGTAGTGTTACTTGCCTCGAGATTGCGGACGAACGCGTCAGGCCAATTCCACCGGGTTTTCAGGAAAAGATCGGGATGATTCTAATGCATCTTTTCATACTAGGTGGTCAAGGTCGTTTCTGGGATCTGGAGGAAAAGAGGAGTTTTATGAAATTGTCATGGTAATTTGGAAGTGGGGTTGAGGTTGAAATGACACTTTCCTTGCGATTACAGAGGAACGGACAAGGCGATTCCAATGGGGTTTTCACTGAAAGACGTGCCTCGTCCAGCACGATGTTTGGCATCTGCCTGAAGAATATCCATGGAAGGGTTGCGGAGAAAAGTGGAGTACAGTGGCTTGGGAGGCCAATGTGGACGATAATAGCTTTACTTGCATCGAGATTGCGGACGGATAGAGCAGGCGATTTCCATGGGGTTTTCACCAAAAGAACGAGCAAACGCCTGCGCATGTTTAGACACCTTGATAGTGAAGATCAGTTCAGGAGTGTGGGAGTTACATGGAGATTTGTGACTTGTCAAGCACGATGTTTGGCATAAAATTTACACATGCATTTAGAATAGAAATGTCGAACTTTTTTTACGTTTTGTGTGTGTGTGTTTGTGCAAGTGGTTTGGAATTTGAATGCAGCTTTAACAATTTTTCAGTAATACCGTTACAACATCTGCAGTGTGGCAGTTTATAGTAATGTCTAACACTGAGGCATCATGCCTCAGACATGTAGGATGATCTCCCACCCAGCCACGTTATCCTGACACCAGGCCGACAAGTCCTAATACTAACCTCTTAATGCTGAGCACTTAAGGCAGCTCTTACTACTATTTTTATTAGTCTTTGATATGACTTGACACTGATCAAACTAGCGACCTTCTGCATCCAAGTTGGATGCTTTAACCATTAGGCCACCAGAGCAGTTATAAATTTTATGAAAATTATGTATCTAAATTAAAGGACAATCATTCTTTCTTGATACAAAGTGGAATTTCAACCTGGAGCATTTTCTCCAACCACCCTGGGGCGACTTCACCTGATACATTGGGGCAAGATCTCCATGCGGCAATTTCACAAAAGGCAATTTCTCCATGGAGTGAGTTCTCCATGTGCTTCATCTACAGTTCTACTAAACACTCCTAGGCCTAACAAAGCCACACAAAGCCTGACGAAGTCTCAAAAAGTCTGACTGAGTCATGTGAAGTCAACAATGAAAACACTCCAATGTATTTATATTGTAAATGATATTGATGAATAAAAGTCAGACCAAATCAATTTGAAATGAACGTTTTCATTTTAAAATAATTTGATAAAACATGTATAAAAAAAACCAACATATCTTTCTTTTTCTCGTCGAGTTACCAAACATATGTTGACAACCATTTTACTTAAATGGTTTTTCTTCATCATGAATCATCATGTGCTGTTTTAAATGTCCACACTGATTAAACATTTTGTAACATACTTCACACTTGAATGGTTTTTCTCCAGTATGAATCCTCATGTGCTGCTCTAAATGTCCACTCTGGTTAAACATTTTATCACATACTTCACACGTGAATGTTTTTTCTCCAGTGTGAATACTCATGTGCACTTTTAAAGCTCCATTATGATTAAACATTCTATCACACACTTCACATATGAATGGTTTTTCTCCAGTGTGAATACTCATGTGCTGTTTTAAAGCTCCACTATGATTAAACATTTTATCACACACTTCACACTTGAATGGTTTTTCTCTAGTATGAATCCTCATGTGCTGTTTTAAAGCTCCACTATGATTAAACGTTTTATCACACACTTCACACTTGAATGGTTTTTCTCCAGTGTGAATCCTCATGTGCGATTTCAAAGCTCCACTCTGATTAAACATTTTATCACACACTTCACAATTGAATGGTTTTTCTCTAGTATGAATCCTCATGTGCGATTTCAAAGCTCCACTCTGCTTAAACATTTTATCACATACTTCACACTTGAATGGTTTTTCTCCAGTATGAATCCTCATGTGCATTTTTAAAGCTCCCCTACGATTAAACATTTTATCACACACTTCACACTTGAATGGTTTTTCTCCAGTATGAATAGACATGTGCTGTTTTAAATTTCCACTCTTATTAAACATTTTATCACACACTTCACACTTCAATGGTTTTTCTTCAGTATGAGTACTCATGTGGGTTTTTGAAAGTCCACTCTGATTAAATATTTTGTCACACATTCCACACTTTTATTGTTTTTCTCCACTATGCATGTTCACGTTCAGTTTCAAATCTCCATACTGTTTGAACATCCTATTTAACACATATGGCTTTTCACCAGTATGCTTCTTCATATCCTCAGTTTCAAATCTCCATTCTGATTAAACATTCTATCAAATAGTTCACACGTATTGTGTTTTTTTCTCCATTATGCTTCTTCACATTCCGGTTTAAACTTCCACTCTCATTACATAATTTATCACACACTTAACAGTTAATCCCGAAAGTTTTTTTTCTCCAGTATCTAGCATTCTGTGCCTCTATAATTTTCAACGTTGATCAAACACATTTTTCACTAGCATATACGCCATGTACTCATTCAACTTTTACTGTTACGGACATCACTAGTCAATTTATAGTAGTAATCCGCCATGTTCGTAACTGAGTTCTGGAAGGATGTCCTTAAACACAGGAACGTACAGTGATGGAGAGTAACTGACATGGGCTGTAATGGACATTAATTGACCTTACGCGAGAAGGTAGATCGCTTCGCCTACGGAACACGTGACTTGACAACATCTTAACCTCCGACAAACATTCTTTGAAAATGGCTTGCGTGATAACATTAAGAGATACACCAGACGACATTGGTGAGCAGTATTGGCCATATGAAGCAACAATGGGACAGAGACAGAAAGCGAGAGCATTTAATAAAAGCTCCTACGTTGATGGTGTGAAGCTTTTTCGTATAGGGAATGAAGAAATTCAAGTAAATTGCATGATATTTATTAGTCAGCGCAAGAGCGAAGAACCGCATAAAACTAATGACAATCGATACTTCAAAGAAACGAGTGACTGAAGCTCTGTGCAGCTGTAAATTGGGGTAAGTATCAGAATCCTTTCGATTATATATTTTTTTATATGAAGGGTGCTTTTAAACAGGAGTGTCTTGTGTATTCTGATTTTGGTGATAATGTGTCTGTTATCGATCGGCTGATCCAGTGCTATATGCATGTATGTTGTGTACATGTACAGTACGGTCTGTACAAACCAGTGTAATATGTAGAGTTGCAAATTTGTTTAGTAGTTGGCAAATGAATGTTTAAATTTCACCGATACATATATTAAAATTTATTCTTACTATTATTCAAGTGTTTTATCAGACTAGCAGATTAATTTTTTCTTATTGTGACGTTTTCAAATTTTCTGGTCAGTGTGCCCATGTTCTCGCACTTTTAATGACCCTCAAAGACTGGATTTTAGAAGGATTTAAACACATACCTGCACAGTCATCATGCACAAGTTTGCCTCAGCAATGGGACAAACCGAGAGGTGCAAAGATACAAGCCGAGCCAGTCTCAGCTATGGTCATCGCCAAACCAGGAAACATAAACAGGAAGAGGAAGCTAATTACTGCCTTGTTTGAAGACAACAGGTAATAAAACATTTCTTTTACAGTTGTTGTTTGTTGGTGCATATAAAATTCATATAAGCAACAGAAAAAAAAAGAAAAAAAAAAGAAAAAAAAAAATTGAACTTTTTTATATATTTATTTCTTTATAATTATACAAGGAGTAGTCTTTCCTTCAGTGAAATCTGCTTTAATTGTGAGAAGATACAACTACGGGACACAGACATATCATTTCTACAAGGTCTAAAGGATTGTCCATTTATCATATTATACAGACAGAACAGGGTCCTTAGAATATAGGCAGTGCTCTGGGTTATCATGTAAGTTCTTGTTCTTTCTGCTTTATATCCATGTGTCAGTCTTGAATGAGCAATGGCATACAGCCAGTCAAGAAACAGCAACAAAACCAAATCTGATTCACACATGCAAATAAACATAAGTCCAATCTATTGTCGATAATTTAAAACTTTTTTGCCCTTGAGATTGCTCGTACCACATGGACACGGTGTGTGGCTATTTTCTTAGTCAATGCTACATCTGCTGCTGACATCTGACCTCCACCTGGAGCAAATGGGGGTATTATGAGTTTTAGCCCAAGTTCTTCAATTTCATCTTGAATTAAAGAACCTTTATCTACCATCACCCCATCACCTCTTTTCAGTTTTCCACAGTCCAGCAACTGTTGCAATAATGGTAGCAAAACACACTGTGTAGTAATGTCTTTGTCTGAAATTGAGCCGGAAACAACATAGATATAAAAATGAAAGATCCTCTTGGATCAATTCCAACAAGGCCTTTTAGAGTTGTTGCTGACTCATAGTCAGAATAACACTGACTCGGACTTCTCAGGGCACTAGGCCTTTCCACTTTGAGTTCAGTACTGTCTAAAATTACAAAGGTTGTTGAAAAGTCCTCCTTGAATTTCTCTGGCATTTGTTGCAACAACAGTTCTCTGTCAGGCCAGATAGGAACTGAACCAAACCTGAAAAACATGTAGTTGATCCATGCTCGGAAAACGGCACCAACATCCTGTTGTGATACATGGAACAAATTGGCTAAATGTTTGAAGTCAAAATTTTAGCGTAATTTAATTAGTGTCAGCAGCAGTTGATATTCCAAAGGCATGTTCTGAATGCTGGTTATAGTCCATGGGAAGCTAAAAGATACTTCATCTGTCACAAGGAAGTTGAAAATGTCCATAAATTGTTCATAAATAAATCCAGTATAGTATTTAAAGTTATCTTTCACATGGCTATCCCTCACAGTTGCTACTGTACATTTATTCAACGTTAGCTCCCTTAGACATGTTTTCACTTGTTCTTTCTCCACTCTTGTACTTTCACGCCTCAGTTCTTCATTAATAAGTACTTGCTGAGCACGTTTCTCTGTCAATGCTCTGTTTTCTGCAGCCAAAACAAGGAGATCCAATGTTGATACACCTAAAACTACAAAGTTTACCTATTCAGATATTCATCAATGTATAAGAAAATTTGTACAACCGATTTTTTTTTTTTTTTTAATTTGCTTTGTCATTTATGCCAGTTAGTCAACTGTCCACTTTCAGATCCCATGAATAAAAGCTGTAGAAGTTCCAGGACAAATGCATACAGACTGCGGAGATCTGGATTTTACCAAAAAAAAATAAAAAAAATAAAAAAAAAACAAAACAAAAAAAAACACAAAAAAGAAAAAAAACAAAAACAAAACCAAACAGATATTAAGATACCTTCTGCTGTGTTGGAAAACACTGACAAGTGGTCTAGTCTAGCTTTGTCGGAGGAAGAAGCCATATCAATAGAAAGGAACACAAGGGACCAGAATGTTTGTGATCAGTGGTACAAGGAGAGAGAAAACAGAATAACTGCATCCAACTTTGGAAGATTTAAGCTAAGAAAAGCTTGTATGACAGATAAATTCTTAAATAGTATTTTCAAGCCATAGCCATTTAAATCAGCTGCCACATGTTATGGTATTTCCAGTGAAAATTGGCAAAAACTATGTACATGAAGAAGACAAATAATCATGTACGTGACTGTGGGTTCATTGTGAACCCATTATTTCCATTCTTGGGTGCATCACCAGATGGAAAAATATGTGAAGGTGGGCAGTCTGGAGTTCTGGAAGTGAAGTGTTCATTTTCTGTACGGGACTGGACGATTTATGATTCCGTAGAGTCATATGAGAAGAAGGACACAATATTTTATGAGAAGAATGGAAGACAAATTTTACTCAAAAGGAATCATACCTATTGGTTTCAAGTGCTAGGCCAGATGTTAGTCACTGGTGCAAATTTTTTGTGATTTTGTCACATACACAAGACAGGAACTCCACATGCAGAGAGTCTTGTCAGATAAAAAGTTCATGGAGGGCATATTGGAGAAATTGTGCTCTGCATTCACTTGTCATGTGTTTAAGAATAAAACAAACGTAAATATATAACATGTACCCAGATTATAATTTTCCTGTAGAGTGACATTGTTCTGCAGGCTGTCATGATTCTCTTGACTTGCATCAGCAACAGCTAGAAGTAGTTCTGCATTTTCTTCTGAACTGAAATAACAAGGGCTTTGCTTTCAATGGATTCAAATAAAGTGCTAAAATTCTGATTGTATTCTTAAAGTTGCTGAGATGTGTGAATACCATTATGATTGATTGATATTCTTTTATTCGTCCATTTTCTGAAGATTTTAAGACAAAGTATGAAAATATATAGAATCACAAAACATAGTGTATTTGTTACTTATGAAGTCCTCTGAATTACTTTGTAATAGCAAACTAATAAATAAATTAATATAATTATTAGCTAGATAGATTAAAATATGTTATTGCTTTTAAACAAATATCTACAGAAAAAATAACAAAATAATATATATATATATATATATATATATATATATATATATATATATATATATATATATATATATATATATACATGTTTCAACATTTGAGACTAGAACTACACAACAAAAATAGCATCCTGATCGCTTTGTAGTCAAGTACAAGTATTTCTTTCCGTATATTCTGTGTAAGTTCTCTGTTGAATCGAATGTATAATATCCTTTATCTTAATGAAATACTTCGCAGATAGTCTCATCACATTAATCCATGCCTCAACTTCCAAACGTTCTGAGACGTCACTTAAACCACCAAGTAGCATAATCAGTATATCATCATCGATCTGATCACATAAATCACGGTAAATCACTGGGGGCATATACGAAAATTGACTTTCCATCAAGCGGTTTCTGTCGTCTAAGGTTAAGGGACAATTCATCGAGATGTGCAAAATACGGTCATGGCTTATTTTGCCACTTAGGGGACACAGTCCAGGTCTTGCTTGCATTCCTCCAATACGAATCAATGTCCCATATTCCATTTTTCTGCCTGAGTCAGTGCAAGCGACTTTCCATAGGTGGTGCATTTTTTGTCCTGGATTGATTTTGAAAAATCTACCGAATCCCTCTGATGGATTTCTGATACTCATTTCATGTTTTCTCTCTTCAAATACCTGTATTCTTGTCTCAATTAAGTTCCATATTATTCTGTCTGGAAATTTTCCAGTGAAAATGAGGTCGTTGAGATAGCCTTCTAAATCATTCTTTTTGAGTACAGTACTTATATCATATATAAAAGAATTGTAGCTATGTTGGGGTTCAAATATCAAATTTCCAACAGTCCAGAGGAAAAACTTTTTAGCAATTAAGTTTGCTGATGTTCTACACATGCGACCAAGGGATACGAGTTTTTGTTTATCTATGCGAGCTTCCATTGAAATCATCCCCAAGCATGATATCTTAGATCTAACAGGTGATCTTTGAGGAAAACCTTGTACTTTCCTGGCGAAATATCGTTGTATTTTCTCCGATGATTCAATGCCCTGATATGACATATTAAAACAGAGTTCTGAGCCATACAAAGCAGACGGCAATATAACTCTTTCCCAGACTTTGACAGAAACTACAGGATTAATTCCATCTGCATTTAATCCAACTGAGTATAGTGAGTTTGTTACACGTTTAGCTTTATCGTACGAATAGTCTATGCGATGATTCATTTTCATTGATTGTGAAAAAGTAACTCCTGCATATTTCACTTTTTTTGCTCTAGGAATATCATGTAACCCTAAAGTAATTCCATTTTATGAGTACACTTCATTTTTTTCTACTGAATATCATCCAATTACTCTTGTTAGGGTCATATTTTAATTTCCACTTCTTTGCATATTGATAAGCTGTATTCACGAGTATCTGTAATCCATTCGGCGTAGAGGTTAGTAGAGTAGTGTCGTATGCCAAAAGATTGCCAGGTATGTTCATCTGATTCATTGTTATCGCGCAATTAGTCATGACTAGCTCATTCAATAGGTCATTGATGTACACGAGAAAAAGAAAAGCGGACATTACACGTCCCTGACCAACGCCTCTCTGTAGCGGAAATGTGTTAAATATACATCCTCTACATGCTACACAGGCACTTGACTGTGTGTAAGAATGGGCGATTATTCTCCATATTTTTGCATTAATTCCTAACCTTTGTAGTTTTTCTAGTAGTCCACAATGCCACAGTCTATCTAATGCCTATTCATTATCCAGATAAACAGCATATACATTAGAGTTATGATCAGTATAGTGTATGAAAACGTTCCTGAAGAGTAAATGCAGCAGAAATAGCACCAGCCTCCTTACGAAATCCAAATTGATAAGGATGTGGAAAGTTTATTTTGTTTAAAAACTTTTGAATTCTGGTCATCAATATTTTTCCAAACAATTTTCCCAGACAAGATGTCAGTGCTATACCACGATAATTCACCGGATCCTTTTTATCTGTACCATTTTGTTTGTATATCGGTATAATCATCCCACATCTATATACATTAGGCAAATACTCAAATTAGATCATGTAATTAAAAAGGGCAATTAAATGTCTGATTAAATATTTTCCACCATACTTTAAATGCTCATTCGATACGCAATCAATGCCTGGTGTTTTTGTTTTATTTTTAGAGACTTGATATGCTGTAACACCTCTTCGTCTGTAATAGGATTACACCTTATGTTATCAGTCTCTAGTTTACTTTAGTCGTACATATTCTTCATCTTGACATAATCATTATGTTCCTCATCTGTTGTACTGCTTAATTCAGAAAAGTATAGTTTCAATAGATTGACACATTCATCCAAATTAGTTGATTCTACTTCTCCAAATACAATATTACAATAATTTTATTTCTCTTTCCTATTTTCCCGCATGACTACGTAGAATTCGTCTATTCCCATTTCTTCAAATATACACTCTTTATGCACCGTTGTCTCTAGCCTATGTTTTTTTCTAAACTCTCCTTTTGCGTCCTTGCATTTTCTGTTGATGTTACAGTCGGTGCTTCTAGTTTTTCCTCCTTTGATCCATTCTCCGCGCGCTTTTCTCATATCCTGATGTGATTTTTCAAGGCCACTTTTCTTCCAATATGGTTTCAAGTGCGATCTAAATTCGGACTTTGGAATATATCTGTCTGATGCAGTTAGAACACTCTTGGTTATCAATTCATTATACTTTTCTATATCTTATATAGTTTTGCATTCATAGGTGAAAGTCAAGAATGCACTAACGTCAGATTCTTACATGCTGATTTCTAATGGATTTGCCAAGTTTCATTTCATTCTTGGAAATACACGTGTCTTAATAATTTCCTTCAACATATCATTTGCAAGTGCCGCTGTAACAGGTAGGTGATCCGATATTGAGAAATCAATTGTGTCGTTTACTATGTATCTTCTTATACCACCTCTGATTATTTCAGGTATTAGTATATGATGAAGTGTGAACGTTCGTGACGTGTCTTTTGATCTATACGTGATGTTCATAAGGTTTTCTCACCGACGTAGCAACTATGTTTCTCTGTTCTATTCTTTTCCTGAGATCAAGGTCTCTTCTGGATGGATTTTTTTACACACAAGATCTGCATTCATGTCTCCTATAATTATGCATATATTTTCAACAGAATATCTACCATACACATCAAAAACATTTTCACAAAATATGTCATATGCATCATCAGTTCTAGTTGTTAAGGGAAAGTAGGTTGCAATCAAGATTATAGGTTCCAACTCCCTAAGATTTTTAGCGCCATAATATTTGGCAAATCAGTTTGCAAAGTGCTTACTTTGCATAGTGATGATCTATAAAATACGGCAACCCCGCCACTACCTCTATAGCATTGTGGTATCTCTTCAGCAGGAAGCGCTACTACTTTGAAATCATCATGCAATTTATCTAAATACGTTAGATTCTTTGTACATAGCCAATGTTCAGCGATAACAAATATATATGTGCCTGGTAACAATTCAATTAGTTTCTGCGTGCTAGACATTATACCACGTACATTCCATGTTGAAATAATGAACATAATTACAATTAAGAAGCAATTACCAGTCATATGACTATGCTCTTTATGAATGCATGCTGTTTTTATCATACATTTCATCAGGTGGTTAACCTTCTCTCCATTTTCTATTTGATATCCAGTCCCTACATTTTAATTATCATTCTAGTTACATTTAATATGTCCCTGTCAGCAAAGATGGAAAAATAATCCAAAGACAAATGTCCTAAAATTAATGTAATCAATATTTAAATGCGAAGAAATACAGCGTAATAAGCTTTGTAGAAGAAGACGAAGAAAAGAAGAAGATGACGAAGATGAAGAAGAAAAAGAAGAAGAGGAAAAAGAAGTAAAACAATTGCAAAAGAAATGTTCTGAATGATTGAAATTATGTAAAATTTTTAATGTATTTACGATGTCCGCCATCTTTGTTTCGGAGGCAATTGATGTATTGGAGGCACCTCAGATTTTCACTATGTAGTGTATACAACCATTATTGAACACCAATACACCGTTGAAAAACTAGTTTTTACGTAGAATATGGTCAAAAATAAAATAATGCACTTGCCATCTCAAGCAAGGATAACGCATCCAGATAGTGCATGTCCTAATTTTCCGGCACCTTCAGCTCATTGGGAGGCCAATATTTACTGTACTGTTCATACGTTTGACTCAATGATTTTAGTGTTTGGTCATACATTTGTAACTAAGAGTGTAACAAAATAATTAGCATTCAATATTTGTCTTGAATCTCAATATTTAAACGATATCTAATAGTTATTGTGTCTTAAATACCTCTTAGCAATATATACTATTTTGGAGGAGTGTTACACTGTTTAGTGCAACCGAAGGTTATAAATACTGGTGTAGTGCACACCAGTCAGTTTTTCCTCATCCGGCATTGGGTTCGGATGCAAATGAAATAGATAATCGGCTTCCAACAGTGTTAGGAAATGTCATCTTTCTCTAAATAAAAATTAATTGAAAGTAATCAAATTATAAAATATACATTACTTTCTGCAATATAAATATTTAGTAAATTTCGGTACTAAAGAAAATCAAAGCCAAAGAAAAAGCGTTGTGTACTTTTACCTAGGGACAGAGTGCCTCCATAACGCTATTTCAATACATTTGTATGACTTTATAACACCCGTTTCGCATGTTAATTCTATTTATTTGAATCCGTTTGTTATTGGGATTTTAATGTTACCCCACTGCATATTCTTAAATCGTAATAGTAAATTCTATTTTGACCAATATTATTATTATTATTATTATTATTATTATTATTATTATTATTTAATACTAATTGTTGAGACTGTTGGTTGTAAATAAAAGTACATTCGGTTATATTAGTTTATTTATTGACTAGGAAGAGAATGTGCACATTTTACTATATTAATTTATTTATTGACATTTGAGGACTACACTAAATCTTCAATATTTCTCATTCATATTTTGTCTTGTCTATATACTTAGATAAATACTTTCTACAGGAATCTCGTATGTTATAAAACAACATTCTATATTCCACCAGTACGGTATAATATTGCAAGCAATTCAAGGTCTCAATTTAAGGATTGCAGAAGTGACGAGACAGGAAGTAATACGCTCAATATAAGTGAGCTTGAGCGGAAAATTAAACTGGAGTGAGCACGTTAAAACACTCTGTGAGTCAACTGCCTGACTATTGTTTGACATTTGTATATAATCACCACAGCATTTCTTCTTCAATAAAAACTAGTCACACCTCAGCTATATATTTCTTTGCCAGTACAAAATTAACGGCTACTGCAAATTCCATGCAATAGACTATACCTCAGTGGGTAGACATTGCTGCAGAGAATATCAATATGGAACCTCTGCTGATACAGTGTAGTTACAAGCAGTAATGCGGGCCTGTCTGCATGCAGTATTGATCAGTAACACTCCTGTCATATGCACCTCAAAAAGTACATCCATAACAGTAGGACCATGCCAGCAGGATTAAATTGCTGTTTGGCTCTCTTTTGGAAAAGTTAAATGCAAATTGCAACATTCTGTTCTTTGCGTCAACAACACACGTATCAATCCACAAAATGAAATCGCAAGTTTAATTGTACACAAAATTATGGTATCAATTACAAGGCAATGTTAAGTTAATACCAACCTGTGCTTCCACAACTTCAAAGGGTACAGAGCACAAATAGTCGCATCTTGAAAATCCTGTCTTCTTGCTGGAGAGTTATGGAATAGAGATTAGATACTCAAGATCCTCCACATCGCATTCAGATGAAATGCAGCCTGTTAGAAAGACGATGTGCGGGACACACGGGACTAATGGTATGGAAAAATGCGAACCAGCCTGGATATGGGTGAACATAAAATACATTATATATGGGTTTGGGTGGCCAGGATTGGTTAATAATATAAGTTATCTTTTAGGAAGAAAAATCTTTTGAGAGCTTATCCTAGCTGTAAGGGAAAAATAAATACATTGTTTTATTGATGGAATTTCAGTCCTTTAGCAGTCTTGAGTTTGGAACACTTTACTAAACTTAGCACCTGACTCTTTGGTGCGGAATTGAAAGCATGTGTTTCAAACACATGCAGGTGCAGAAAATGCCGCGGCTCATATCCTTTCCTCTACACAGAAGCTGACATCCAGGTTTCATCTATACTGATAAATATAGGTTTGATCATGGGCACTCATAAATATTAAGTTATTGAATTTTTAATATCATGGTGTTTGCATAGGTTTACTATGGGAACTGAATTAGTACCACGATTCCTATAGAAAGCTACAGCAATTCAGTGACTCCACATATGCAGTTGTAATTAACATTACTATAATTGCAATCATATGATTTTATTTGTGATTAACAAGCAAAAGTAATACCTTATGTAAACCACAGAGTGACGTTCAGTGGGATATTAAACACATATTCAGATATATCAACTGTTGCCGTGAAGGGGTGGGGGTGGGGGCTGGGGAACAATTTGTAGATTTGACTATGCTAGGTGGAGTGTTTTGCACTTTGGTTGATATCTAAGCAATACATATATCAAATTATACAATTTACCATCTTTAGAGTAATTATAGCAAGCAATATGATATTTCCTAGTTGTGTTTTGAAACATAATGTTTCAGATATGCTCTCTTAGGTCTCTTCCACCATGCTTAATGGGGATGACCTCTCATAAATTTGCACCCAACTAATTTCTTTCAGTGAATGTTTTGAAGCTTCATATTTTGCATTTTAATGGACTGATGTCTACCTTACTTTAGCTTTAAATTATGTTTCTTCTGGTAGGAATTTTAAGTATTTTTTTATCATTTAAATCTCTTTCTGTAATATCACATGTAATAGCACCTTGACCTTTAACCCTTTAATTACATAATATGACAAGGCTGGTATTATTTTTTAGTATTAAAATGAAGAGAAATAAATTGTCATATTAAAAAATATGACTCTTATTAGCTTTATTTTATTATTTTATTTTCTGATTTTCTTTAATACAGCTCAAATATTTAAAAGTTGACTGAAATGCACTATTGGTCTTTAAGTGAAAATGAACTTGCAGTATAATTTAATATTCACTAATGTAATCTTTGACAAGCAGAACTATGCACATTGCTTACTTATCTATTGAACTACTATTCCTAGGGTTGTCAAGAAAATTAAGGGTGGATATATGACACACGGCACAAATGGTGTGGAACAATGGAAACCAGCCTGGATATGGTGTTTGCATAGGTTTCCTATAGAAATCTACAGCAATTCAGTGACTCCACATATGCAGTTGTAATTAACATTGCTATAATTGCAATCATATGGTTTTATTTGTGATTAACAAGCAAAAGTAATACCTTTTGTAAACCACAGAGTGACTTTCAGTGGGATATTGAACACATATGTTTACTATGGGAACTGAATTAGTACCGTGATTCCTCCAGTGTTTGCGGTCCACAAGTTTCAACATTCAAAATATTCGGTGTAGTCTGCAGCTCCATTTCTTTTGTCAGAAGGTTCAGAAACTTAGGGGTAAACATTACGGCCATCTATAGAAAGCCGCGGTGAATGCCTGTAGCCAAACGTTGCAACTTTATCGCTCAGGTGTCTGTAAATATCATCTCCTGTCTCATGTCGAAGACATTTTAAGGTGCAATAAAAATTCTGAACGTTGTTATCACTCTAGACTATTATATGAATATCGATTGTTTTTCCTGAAGATGACCATCCTAACTTTCATCAATCTAATGCATGAATGTTTTTGATTTTCTGCTTTAAAAGGGTTGAAAAATGCGCTATACCAAAGGTTGCAAGTTATGTAGATTTATGTTCTCCACATGCACACTGCTTAGCAATGAAATAAACTTGAAAATTTAAGAAATGTCTACACATCAGTGAAAACTGAAATGGCTTGTGACAAGTTTTAGTATCCACAAAATTTCAGCTTTACGAACATATGGTCCAGTATGTATCCTCATGGGGTTTTTAAGGTTTCACTGAGACTAAACCTTTTATCATTTACTTCACATTAATATGCTTTTCCCAGCATGTATCCATATGTGAGTTTTCAAGGTTTTACGGTGACTAAATCTGTTATCACATACTTCACATTTCAATGGTTTTCCAAGTATGCACCATAGCGTGATATTTGAAGGTTTTACTCTGACTAAATCTTTCATTGCATGGCCAATAATATGAATAATATACATTCATAATATGCTAGAATAACGCTCTAAATGGAATCTTGCCTTCACATTCGCCAACTGAAAATAAGTTATGAATAAATGCTGGACGTCATTTTATTTTAACCAGTGAGAGGACAGTATTCACTTTCATATTAAACTGGCGCGATCTTATCGTCTCAAGCAGTAGCGTGGGAGAATGGTCTGGCATTCTTTAAGGTATGATAGTAAACCAAAGTTCAAATACGCAAAGTGGAATGCCTTAACTGAAGACAGGTACCATATTTAGCATGCTACGCGTTATGTAGCTTGAACTATCAGAGTTTATTCTTAAATAGGTCGCGCGAGAAAGGAGAGGCGCGTCCGCCCTTGTAGTCATTATATAATACTTGTATGACAGGTAAATTATAAGCAACGTGTTACGAATATGTAATTTAATTGCTTGTGTGTTAATTTTAGGTTCATTTTATTTTATTTTTGTTTCATTACATTTCATTATATTGATTATCTTCACGGGATTTGATACTTTTCGAAAATTCAGTCTTCTGTTTTGAACTGACTAGAACTTAAAAGCTTACATGAACACTATTTTTAGCTCACTTAGGTTCATAGATTTTGTAAACAACGAGTGAAAATGATTGGCTATTACCAAGGTCATCTTCTGACCTACGTGTAAAATAACATTTTTTTAATGCGCTGTTCGATGATTAACTGACCACGTGACCCATCACGCGGGTCTGAAATGACGTTTTAGTTGGGTTTAAATATTCCTATCTCAGTGAAATAGTCAGTCGTATCTTTTACACGGTTAGAGTTCGAGGTGCTTTATTGTTGATGCCAGCTTGTTCTGAAGTTCATCTAATTTTTTGGGATTTAATAATTTATTCTCTGGAAAACTACACAAGTGCTTCCTTTTCATAAACATTTTGGGACAAAGACATTCAGTGGAAATTTATTCTGGATTTTTAAATTGGAACATTATAAGTTGTGGTTCAACGAGGAACTGTTGACATTCGTATAAAGAATTCGCCTCACACCATCAGTCTCCATCTTGGAACCTCGTCGAGATTCCAACCTGGAATCAATTAGAACTGATTAATGATATGACATATTTTTCAAATCTAGGATTAATTTTTTGGATTATATTCACAAACTTTAAGTCCTATTTCCTAATTTTACATTGTTTTCTAGGGAAATAAATTATTCTGTTTAAATATTCAAAGCTTGTTTTCTTCACTCTTTTCTTTTGTTACTTTTGTACGAGCCTATACGTAACAAATGATACGAACCCCTATGCTAAACCTCACCCACAAATGTGCTAAAACATAAGTACTGCAACGCAGACAGTAAAGCTATTTTACAATCAGCTGATCTCAAACGTCAGGACAGTCTTTTCAGCTCGTGCAGTAAATTGAATGGTACCACTTTGTCAGTGTTCTTCCATGTCTGGTGACAATAACAATCAGTAATGCAAGAGTTTTACACATACTACATCAATATAAATTCACATTTGCTTGTTATTATATAACAATTTATGTAAATTGCATGATAGTGACATGTTTAATTCATTCTGTCATTTATTTTTTTCCCTCGCACGAAAAGGTGTCGTGGTGGGTGTGGGTGAAAAGATTGAAATTTTTTTAAGCGTACGGCTCCATATGGTTGTCTGACTGTCTGTATGTGGCTGTTTATAAGTATGTATGTTCTACACTGTCAGTGTCAATATACTTTGATAACTATGATGTTTATATAGAGTATCTTGTGCAATTATAGTCCGAAACATAAACGGCTATTGAATTGTATGCAAAGTAGGTGGTACGCAAATTAAGGCAGAGATAATATCTGCTTCAAACTGTGAAGAATGGCATGTTGGAGAGTTGTCACTCATGGCGCAGTTCGAGGAATACGGATTTTCCTTTTAGTTTTCTGCCAGGACTGGTTGTGGTATCATATGATTTTGACAGCTTATGTATTCCAGACCCGGGCGCCTCACACGAATTTGTGACTTTCCACATTGGCACAACATATGGCCTTTGAGTGCTCCTGGATTCCCCTTTTGTCTTAAGTATGTTTATTGCAGTCAACTATCATTCATTGTTTCAATATTGAAATGAGATAACTTTAATTACTATTTATTTAGCAGTTACAAAAATCAACATGTACATTAAACTCTAATTGCTACAATTTCATGATGGTAAATATGGAATGGTGGTAAGCGATAGTATATAATCATGTCATTTTAAGACACATGATGATAAATTATGGTATTTTAGTAACCGATAGTTTATCACAATAGTATATGACGAAGGCAATTATGTCACTGTGGTAAATACATCTAGATT
Organism: Megalonaias nervosa; assembly: GCA_016617855.1. NCBI lineage: Eukaryota > Metazoa > Mollusca > Bivalvia > Unionida > Unionidae > Megalonaias > Megalonaias nervosa. The sequence continues at coordinate 26,293 of JAECUM010003339.1, read as the reverse complement.
GTAATATATGATATAGTGGCAAGTTATTGTATATCCTGATGGTAATTTATATCACAATAGTAAGTAATAGATATCACAATGATAATTTACGTTACGGTGGTAAGTGATATTATATCATAGATATTCAATCTTCATAGCCAGATTCTATGACGCATATTGCAGTTCTTTTAAGATTGGAAAAAAGTTTATTATTTCCAGTTAAGGCATTAATTGTTTATATCGTGAGTTAATGATAATTATTCAAAGTCAGATATTTTCATTTATATGAAATAGAACCTTTAGTTATGTTATAGCAATACTCATCAATGTTAATTATGCTACAGTATATGCATATTCAGCAATAGTATGGTACCTCAACACTGCGTTATCAATTGTGGTGTATTGTTCCTCATCAATATTAATTAAAGTATATGAGCATGCAACGAGATTAATTATGGTATTCAGTATTTAGAGATATTAATAATGTTATATGGGTACTCATTGATATTAATTACTGTATGTGGGTACTCAGCGACATTGATTATCATCTGTGCGTACTCAGCAAATTTTATGGTATATGGGTACTCATCCATATTAATTATGGTATATGGGTACTCGTCAATATTAATTATGGTTTGTGCGTACACACTGATATTAATTATATGTGGATACTCAATGATATTAATTATGGTATGCGAGTAATCAGCGATATTAGTTATGATATATGAGAATTCGGCAATATTAAGTATGGATACGAGCAATCACTGATGCATGTTGCATAGGTTTGGCATTTAAAGAAAAATATTTTCCCCAGATTTCCTCTCTGACATACTGGATATTTAAAAAGACATTGTATATCTTAAGCATTCTTAAAAGAACTTTTAATTCACTTTAGTTTGCTATATAATTGATGGTGTCATGTGGGTTATAGAGTATACAGCTTGGCCTTACTTCAGATGTACACTTATCAAAAAGCTCTGATTGGACATTGAACTTCTCGAACTTCAGAGGTAAATTTTAGAAGGAAGCAGATAACACTGTCTTTTTATTTTATATATATTTAGGAATTAATTAATTGCATTTTCAGAAGCAGGAATTGTCGAGTCTGCAAATTTGTTTTCCCTATATTAATAAATGCTAAAGACAATGTACTTTAGACTGATTCCAGCTCATTTTATGAGCACATGGTAGCAGTCATTTTGGTTAGATATGTGCTTAGATCATTTACAATTTCCACAAGTATAATATCCAAAGAAATTTCAGCCACAGTACATGAAAGTGAGATAGAGGTATGCCAAGTTACTCTGCATTGTGAATGTTGCAAATGAAAACTATTTCACCTTACACCTGTCACTCCCTCAGAAGTTCATAATATCTGTAGATCGCCACCATGGGTACTTAATGATAATAATTATAGTGTATGGGTAAACAGCAATATTAAGTATGGTACATGGGTGCTCAGCAAAATTAATTATGGTAAATGGGTACACAGCAATATTAATATGGTATTAAGCAATATTCATAATGGCACATATATACACAGCAATGCTAATTATGGTACACTGGAACCATTGATATTTATTATGGAATATGGCTACTTAGTGATATTAACCAAGTAATATGGGTAGCCACCTCAGTGAAATAGGGATTAGTGATTATCTTCTTGATGGTGTAAAGATAGCTGTGTCAATGAAATAGTGATTTTATTTGTTATGTATATGTAATTTAAGTACTTGTTTGTTAGTTTTAATTTTTTTTTTATTTTTATTTCATTCCATTGCATGTTATGGTAATGATAATTTTGTCTACAGGATTTGATATTTGTTTAGAAATTCAATTCAGTTCTGTTTGACCTGATAAAAAGCCAGTCATTGAAATATTGTATCTATTTGCCGACCTTGATTAAGAACCATCGTCAGACTTGATTAACAACAATTTTTGTATTATTTATTTCCCAGTATAAGAAACATTCATTTCAGCTAAGGCCCTACTAGATTAATTAATTAATTTAGTTGTACCTGTCCCATTCACTGAGGATTTAAGTGAAGGAATGCAAACGGACTCTGACAAATCTTTGGAATTCAGAAATTATGAATAATCAGGACCTGAAACTTTCACATTTGCAAGAACAAAAAAGGAATGAACTTAAACATTTATTATTTGAACATGAGCACGTATTTCTAGATGTTCCTACAAGAACAAACACAATTTTTCATGGCGCTGAGAAATTGTAAATTCTAAACCTGTGAAACAACACCCTTACAGGATGAACTCTCTCAAACAGGAATACTTGAAAAAAAAAAACAATTCAGTATTTGTTGGAGAAAGAGTTCACAGAGCCCAGTAAAAGTGACGGGAGTTCACCATGTATACTTGTTCCGAAAGCAGAAAAGCTTTCCGTATGTGCACTGATCATAGGAAACAGTGTTACTAAGACAGATTCATTTCCATTACCGAGACTCGATGGCTGCATTGATAAAATTGGAAATGCCAAGTATGTCACCAAATTCAACCTTCTGAAATGATTTTGGCACATTCCACTGACGGAAAGGCCAAAGGAAATTGTGGCATTTGTTCCTACAGATGGACTTTACCAATATAAAGTGATGTTGTTTGGGATGAAGGGTTCGCCATGTACCTTTCAACGTTTAATGAATACGATTACCTCTGGTTTAGATTATTGTGATGCTTACATCGATGATGTCATCATCTACAACAACACTTGGGAAGAACATCCAGCAACAATTTGGAAATTCTTCATGAAAATGCATCACAATGCTCATGAGCTATTCATGAATGTGGATGAACTGAATATGGTCAGTTCATAAAATTATGAATTCATGAACTGTTCATGAACCAACACTTCACAAACTGTTCTTGAACAGTTCATGAAATATTCATGAACTGAATTCATGAACAGTTCATAAAGGTTCACAAATTGGGTCATCATCATTCATGAACAAGTGCATGAACATGTTCATGAATTATGATGGACAAAGATTCTCATGAATGATTCATAATTTCATGAACAGTTCCTATATAAACACTGATTATCTGACAAACTCACAAATACCTATTTCATCCTGAATCGTAAAGTAACCTGAGATGTGGGGTTTTAAAATATAAAAAAAAAACATATTATCTTAAAAATACTATTTAATTTCAGATAAATTTCTAACATGCAACAAAGAACATGCAGACTGACAAGCGACATTCTTCTTTTTACTCTCAGAAACACCTTTTGTATATTCTGTAATTTTTCTTTGAAAATTTTTCAAGAGATATTGGGGCAGTTGTGTTCAATCAAGTGTTGAAGCATATTTAATTTTCAGTATCAAGTAGCTGTCTTTCCACTGGGGTACTCCTGACTTGACCAATTTTGTTCTCAGAGACTGATCTGTCAGATGCCTCCTTTGTGAAAACGTTCAGGACCTATAATGTAATCAAATCCCGCCCATTGTCACTACTGAATGTCTCCATCTGCAACTTAAGCTGCTCCATCCGATTACTGTTTGGATCTTTAACATTGCTGCAGCAGTCCCTATGTAATGTCTCTTCCATCTTGGCCACATGATCCTCCAGTTTTAAAATTTTCCCCCTTAACCTACACATTTCATTCTCTAATAATTTTACTTTTCTGCTGTCTGATCTGAAGGAAAGATAAAATTATTTTATTACAGATAACCTCTGGTCAACATTGTCTTCAGCTTTCAGCACATTAATTTTGTACCCCACATTATTTATTGAAACAGATTCTCACGGAATTTTGATCATCCTTCTGGGTATGCTTTTCTACCTAATTTTGCACTAACCATATCATTTCCTTCGTATTCTTCATAATCGCTTCTCTGTACTTCTACTTACTTAAAATAAGTGATATTGAAAATATTCTCATCTGTCCATTCCACGGGAGTCCACAATTTTGTTCGAGGTTTTAACTAGTTGCAAAACCGTTTGTGTGCTCTTCTGTTTGTGGGGAAAAGAAGGTTCAGCTGCTAAAATCACACAGTCATCCAATCAGGATAATCGTTGTTTACATATTTCGGTTTATACGGCAAATTGACAATCAGTGACTAAGTCGATAGAAGATGCAGTTTATGACAGTAATGGACAAAAACATCAGAACAAAGTCATTAAAAGCTTCTATAGCAAGTACATTTTGCTCGTGCTGGCAAGAAAGTAGTTTCCCTTATTAATCCAGAACTACTCAGGTTAAGTATACAAGTTGTGAAATAAAAGATTTCTATGAACATTTATACAGTATCACATCATTTTACCTGTACTTATAGTTCACTACTATATTGTGAGAAGTTTGTATGCTGAATTTTCATGATCATTTTACGAATATAATGATATAGATATTTCATATACATTTTTTAAGAAATATCTTGGTGGTGCATCAAAGCACTTGAATTGTTCATGAACTAAGTTCATGACATTTCAGGAACTTCAAAGATATTATAATAGCTCATACAAGTTCATCAGTGTGTACATGATTCATCACAATTCTTGAAGTGTTCATGAACTTATTTGAGGAACTTTCATGAATATTTGTTCATGAACTCAAATGATGAACTGATCATGGAGTCATGAATTTGGTTTTGTTGGGGATGCCACATGCACAGGCAAATGACCTTAAAGATCAAATATGGAACTTGTAGTTTAAATTTTATCTTGAATTTTAAGTTCATGACAATCCTGTATTATCATTATATATTTATATTCCATCATTTGTGAATAATCTTGTTTAAGAGATTGGATCTCACAACAATTAATGCTAGTATTGTGCATTTCTAATAGGTATAATGGAGAAGAGATGTTCCATTGAACAATGAAGACACTGATGTAGAGATTATGTTGTAGTTAATGATCAGTAAGCGATGAATTTGACTGTCCTGTATAAATTTAAGAAATTGAAATGAATAATGTTACACCTATGATCAATATTGTATAGATCAAATGAAAAATATTGAAAAACATTATGACAGTTTTTGGAAAGAATTACTAACATACATGTACTGTGCGTTCAAACACAGATGCATAATATGTTTGTGTTGTCGTACTTTTATATTATATAAGTCATGATAAGAAATAAATACACACAACTCTAGCTTTAATTAGAACTATACATTTAAGCAGCAGTTTTTTAAAATGGTTCATGTGTGACCCTGCTTCCTTTAAATGTAACCCATTATCTTGCCAGTTATCTACTAACATAATATTTTGCCATGTTGCACCTGATATTTGTTGCTCCTTTTTGCCCATCATAAATCTGTTAGGTAATGGTTTAATGAAGATAGTGTTTGCAGCTCAAATGTATGTACCCTCTTTGCAATTCAAATTTCTGTACCCATTTGGCATAGAATACTGTGTCAAGACCCCGTCTGTAACTTTTTCTATTCTGCTCGATAACTGAAAGGAGCTGTACTGCATAATATGAAAAAATAAAAAATTCCAGTAAACTCAAAAGGAGTGTTGTCCTTATAAAAGCACAACTTTCTTCCCCATAAAGTATATGTCAGACATTTGAACCGTCATAGATACTCCAAGTCAAACTTCCATAATATAAAATCAGCTTCAGCCGTTTTTGTGTCCTGTAAATAGTAAACAGGAATAATGTTTATATATTTGAACAACTGCAGCTGTTAGCATAGAAGAGAATAATTCCATGAAAACATTAAGATCGTTGAAGACACACATCCCAGAACAAGAAATGTCTTTTGTGGAAAATCTTCTGTATATACGGCTTTGATATATGGGATTAATTTTATCAAAAAGATTGAGAAAGAAGAAATAGAAGACAGGACAAAAGATGCCATGGAGCTAGATGTTTCCAGCCTATATGGAAAATGGCTCAAAGTAAGTTTGTACGAAGGAACGAGGGGCGTCTCAAAATTATTATACAAATGCTGAATTATTAATGCTTTAGAAGGAAAATGATGACTGAATGGATGTGGAGGAGTTCCTCATATCTGCTGGGGTGGTCTAGTTACCCCCAGTCCTTGATGAGTTTCGTTATTATGGTAACTAATCAGAGGGAATTATTTGGTTAATTTGGATACACCAATTACAATCTCTACAGCCGGTAGGGATTAATATCTGTTTAAATGGGAGTCCAGGCCTTTTTAACTCGCTTATTGCTCTAGAATTTAAATGGCACCATAATTTCCAGTCAATGCTTGCAGCAAATCTAAATCACAGTATTTTACATTAATGATGGAGGGATGGATATGCATTAAATATCATGAATGAAGTTATTGTTAATTGAAATTAATGCAGAGATTGAAGGTGTAAATAAAAAAAACAAATGGTTTCCCATCTCATTAATGATGCTTAATTAAAAAAAAAAAAAAAAAAATGTTTCAGTTGCTTCAGTCAACAATTTCATTCAGCAGGGTATCATAATTTATGAATTTGTTTTAGTTTATATTCCATATTCATTGTCTTTTTTTTCTGGCATGTATCACTTCACATAAAGAATCCTTAAAACCATTCTTTAACATAATTATTCATGCTAGCATGGCAGAGGCCTACCGGTGATTCTTATATATTAGAATCCAAACACATTTTGACCGTTTAGACCCATTGTGAATAAAGTTTACACCGATAGAAGTGTAACTGTTGTGGTAAAGTATAACAGAACCCTGATCATATACTTTACTTAACAGTATTTGCAAAGAATGGGTTTAGTTCCATTTTACAAAATACATTTAAATTTGTATTCTTGGAAAGAGGAAAGTGATATTTTTTAATGAATATTTGTATGTAAGACATTGTTGCTGACAAGCACCATAAAAATATGTTATAATCCAGTATCACAGAAAATATCATATGAAGGGAATAAATCAGATTTTCTTGTTTGTCAAAATTTATGTTTCTCATACCTAGCAATCCGAGGAAATTGGCTTTCACAAATACTACAAAATCACCTTCAGACAGTTTCATAGAACCCCTATAAACATGAAAGCTTTCTCTCTTTCCTTTGAAAAACTAGAGGAAATAATAATAATAATAATAATAATAATAATAATAATAATAATAATGTTATTTTTACGCACACGAGAGCTTGATTTTTTAAAAGCTGTCTGAAGGCTGGATATGTATTGTTTGGACTATCCCCACTCCACCCATGAAAACTAAGTGACTAATCCAAGAGTTTAATGCAAAATAGGAGAAACATTTCTAAACCAAACAGAACATTTAAATTACTACATGTATATCAGTTTAAGCCTACAGAACAAGAATATGATTCTATTAAGTATATTTGTTTGCTCCTTGATAATTCACTTAGTTTTTGGAAAAGAGTCAAGAGTTATGACTTGTTCAAAATATTTATGTTTATAATATTGTGCCACTATGTCAGTGGTATATGGGATTTAATTTGATCATCTTTGTCTGTGGATCCATCTGTCTGTCATGTTCATATTTAAACTCCTCAAAAACATTTCACTTACTAACATTAAACTTGCAGTGTGTGAATTTATGATGAACCTGCTTGTGTATCATATAGAATGATCATCCTTTTATTATTTTTATTTTATGAGAGAAAGACATTATAATTTACACTTCCAGTGTTTAACAGTTCGATATGTCCCTCACGATCCCATTACACAACAAACTATTTGCTTTATCCACTTTCTCAAGCTGCATATTAAAACTTTATTTTCTTAAAGGAGATCACATCACTGTGCATTACAACTATTTCGTCCCATCTGCAACACCAGTTCAAAGTCTTTTATTTTGGCATAAATTAATGTGAAAGCATCCACTCTCATGCCATATCTTGATTACTATCTTGATTTGTCATGTGATCATATTAGCATAGTCATGCTCAAGTTTTACTAGAAGCAACCCATACGCATGTCAAAGTTTGGCGGTCTTTAAATATGATATTTTTACCAGCCTTATTAGATTGAACGTGACCTTAATTTTAAAATGATTCAAAATTTCGAATCAGATAGAAAAAAAAGCAAATTTAATATTTGGACAATTTATGCAGTAAAGCCAACGTTCTATAGTGCTGAGCAAGTCTTCCACTTGTGCCTTTTCCAAAGAGGTGTGATCAGGGTTTTTTTTAGCATCTAACTGTATGTGTATCTATTTCAAAAAGTTGTGCGTTTTATATGAAAAGGTTGTGTTACTGAATGATTGTTTACAGCACTGGGTCAGTTTCTCTAGGATCGTGTGTGATTTTAAATATGACTCCACGCATTGTCTGTCTGAATAACTGAACTGACATACTGTCCACATTTGTTGATTCTTACGTTAACGTTAAATTAATATGTTGACTTGTGTTTTATCTATCATCTTCAATGCTAGTACATGTGTTCGTGGCATGGAAGGTTTATTAGTTAACATGTTGTATTCCCAATTTTGTCTTCGATGCTAGTATATGGGGTCATTTAGGGTACAGTAGGTTCAGTGAAATTTACGTTACTGTGTTCTCACTTTCGTCTATGATGCTAAACATGCCTTTATATAACATAAAACAGATGGAATAATGGACAGGTAGACTCCGAATTGAAAATTGTCATGTAAGGATACATGAAGTGAAGAATTGCTGAACTGTGCATACGTTACAGCATAGCATAAAATAAATAATATAGAAGTTGTCCACAAAATTTTGTACTAGACAACTATTATGTTTTTATTGAACAATAATGTATATATGTTTGGCATGCATCGGGTCTCTTCTAATACAGCACGAGGTTTGCTGAGGTAAAATGTGGGATGGTATACGGTAATCTTGGAAACAGAATCACCAGTGTGATTGAATGATATATAGAATTGTAAAGGAAGAGTTGCCATTGTTTTGAGGTGGGATCACCAGTATGACTGAACTACAAAACTGTCAAGTCAGAATTGCTCTTGTTTAGAGTTAAGGTTTGCACCATAGCTCATTACATTTCTAGGAAATCAATCCTTTAGTTGAGTGGATTAGGGACAGAATGTCCAATAAGGCAATAATGGCAATATTGATAGGAAAAAGATGAATTATCATGCCAATATCAGTGATCTGGCAATGCCATCTCCAGCATAGTGGAATTATTATGTATGAGGGACTTTAATATTTGTGAAGATGCAAAAATAAAGAGTGTGCCAGATCAAACAGAAATGCAGATAATAGTTGGGATGGTAGATTATAAGCAAATAAAACCACCTCCATCACTCCATCTCTGGCTGTTAGCTGATACCAACATTGTTGGCATGTCTGAGAAAGAGTTGTGCATAATAGGCATTGGCAGGATGTATATAATAAGAAATAGCTGGAATGAAGGACAGGTGGACCATGAATTGGACAAATTGACAGGCATTTGTTCTGAAATCAGCTTTGTGCAAAAACTAGACCTGATGTCATTGTCCATCAAACCGCACCTTCGTACTGCTTTATCATTCTGCAATGGTGTTTCTCAGACAAAGCAATTCTAATGATGTGTAGACTGATGTAACTTTTTCGCATGCCATTTACCATTGCTTACATCATCAGTGATTTCTTTGACTCTCACTGCCTTGATATAAAATGAACAAATAAAAAACAAAACCAAAAACAGACATCAACATGTATAATAATAACTTGAATATGTATCTTACTTCGTCTCCTCATGCCTTTTAAACTCTGTATAGGATCTCGACACTTTCCAAGTGATGACTCAGATGCAGGTGTTCTTCCTCAGAGTCTATAGTGGAAATGTGCCTCAAAACTTGTGTCCTTCAAAGTACAGGTTAGAAGGTGAAGATCTCAACTGTTTCCAAGCTACGACTCAGGAGTAAATCCATAACCTAAGGGGCATGATCCATATTGTCTGCATTGGATATTCTGTTATTTCTGGTTCTGTCTTAGGTCTTTCAAACCTATATAGTTACTGAGTGGGGATCTCGAACGTTTTCAAGTTGTGACCTAGGGATGGTCCTTATGGGTATGATTTTGCACACACCTAAAAGGGACATTCCTGGGGCAAAACAAGAGGCTGTAATACTTCAACTATTACTGGTTTTGAAAGAAATAGCTTTCCTGAGACATTGGTTCCATCCCAAGAGTCATAATTAAAATTTTGAAACCTCTGTCTACATCTAAAGACTGACTCATATCCAGTAGTTTGAACTTCATATCTGAAATGATGTTGGAAATATTACATTACTAATGGACGGACAGAAAGTCGACAGACACGCAGGAAGATACTCCCCACCTCTTTAAAAGACGCATGAGGATAAGATAAACGTCATTATTATTTCTTGATTTTCTTTTGCTTATTTGAACTTTATGACTGTCAATCATAACTATGAACATTTCAGTTGCTATAAAATTTTTCAGAAAAATCTTTGGTTGACAAATAAGTACATATTTTAAGGAACAGCTTCTCATGAAATGAGAAACAACAAATGTTATATATATATATATATATATATATATATATATACTCATAACATACATATATATATATATATATATATACTTATATATATATATATATATATATATATATATAACACTCACTCTACATATTTGACCTTATTGATATGACTAATAATTACAGACATTTCTATATCAGCAAGATATTTATTTTAATTTTCAATACTAATTATACTTAAAATAAAATATTAAAAACAGAAACTTGAGTTAAAACACTTTATTATATATTTCTTAGTGAAATGTTAAAATATATTTGTGGGAAAAAATATATTGCCACAGTGGTGATACTACTTTTGGAAATACTGTTTTTCCACCCTCCATTATACATTTCTGCAATAATTGAGGTGCACATTATTAATAGTGTTTCGTTTACAATCAGATTAATTGATCAGTTGATTTTGGTTTACAGTCAACATTATCGATGCCAAACATTTTCGAACATGATTGTGGTGCAAGTAAACATTTCTCTTTAAATCGTTTATTACTGTATTTAATCATAAGATTTTGTTTCCTGAAAAAGTTTCTTTTTGTCGTAGAATAAGTATTACAGATATTTAGTTTGTTGCAGGTGTGAATTGCATTGACATATAATGAAGAAAATCCATGTAAATCTATGGATTTTGCTTACAAAAGATATACTAGAAAGAAAATCTATGGTGTTTGAATAGAGATTTGGAATTATTTTGCAAAGTAGGGGCATTTTGTGTTGTCACTTGTGGCTTTGTCACACATGACAATTCAGTGTTTCCACTTCACGAGTGAAATAGTTATGTATGTCTGCTCAAAATATGTAGATTTCCTCTGTATTTTCCATCTACCATGTTGGTATGGTGTTTTCGCAAAATATAAGGGGTGATGGGTGGCTGGGTGGTACAAAGCGCTCGCCTTTACTGATCACTGCCTCTCAGCATTCCGCTTTGGTTCAAGTCTTGGGCTTCGCTAATATAGGTACATGAGAAAGCTTGCCAGTAGCTTCCTATGGGTTGGTGGTTCTTACCAAGGCTTTCTTGGGTTCTTCCTCCACTAGCAATACTGGCCACAAATGGCCTTAAACCCAACAACAACAATGCAATATAAGTTTCCTATTCAGTTGTCATTATTGTAGAATGAACAGTTAAGAGTACACAAAAGTATTTAACGGGAATGAAAAACCACAAATATCCTATGCAAATTGCAGTTGAAAATTATAATTATTGTCATTATTATTACCTCAAGTTTTGTAATTGTGGATAAAAAGTTTTAAAAATGTACTTTTTGTATGAAACTGTGAGTAGGTGAGTTCATAGTATTTGTGATAGCCGAGTTCCTGCGAATACTAGGTATTCAAATTGTAGTAATGTTTGCAAAGTAGGAAAATTTGATTTCTTCCTTTCAGACGACAATTTTAAATGATACTGTTTATGACTGGACAGCAACACGTTTTGCATGCAGACACTAATACTGAACATCGTTTTACTGTATGGAAGAGAACAAATTTGAATGTATTTTCAATACAGAAACTAACCCATTCTTTGGACACGCTAGGTAAAGTACAGATGTCTTCACGTTAACGATATATTTACACAACACACATCAAGAAAAGAAATGGTAGCTAACATATTTATTTTTCAACCATATAATTCATATATCCATCTATTTACAACTTTGGCATATATTGGGCAACTCTGCGACGTACAATCAACAAGTTAGACGCATCTGACTAACTTATAAGCATACAACAAAATACATATACATATAGAGTAAGGAATAATATGCTATAATACAGTACAACCGGCTAAGGAGCTGCACTTGTGCAACTAGCTATGGAGCTGCTCATACCAATCAAGGTACAAGTAACTATGGAGTTGTACCAGGGACTGCAACTAGCTATGGAGGTGCATATATCAATCAAGGTGCAACCAGCTATGCAACAGGGACATTAACTCAAAGCAAGCAACTGGATAAGTAGCTGCACTCAGAAACTGACCTACTGCAATTAAGTAATGATCTGATACACCTACAGGTAGTATTGGGGTGGGGGCAAGAGAATGAAGCAACACGAAATAAAGCCCCAAATGACGTACAATTGAAGTCGTAAGATGAAATTGCATAGAGTGCCCCAATATATAGTTGTCTTCCGTAATGTTCCTTTGAAGGAATCAATGTAATAAGCCTCACAAAAATAGAAAATATAATATATGAAAACGTTATGGCAAATATAATATATGAAAATGTTATGCATGTCCTGGATAAGCCACATGCGACAAGTCCTAAAAAGCGAAAACATTGGAAATTCAACTATGAGCACAGAGATGTTTGTGTTTGCTGTAACAAATGTCCGAACACATGAATATATCTGGTATAACAGTCGGACAACCGTCGTCCTAAAATCTTGATCAGTTGGTCTTCTATGTGAACAGCAGCCACCGCGGTTGCAGCACCAATACGAAACGAATGTCCCCTATACAAGTTTTGATCTACATGAAGAGTTTGCAATGAACTTCGTAAAGTATGTATGAATAACTACCGAGCCAGTGCCTAGTTAAATGGATCCACCAACAATATGTCCAGAGGAAGGGCACCTATGCTTTTACGCACTTGCAAAAATTTCACCATCACTAAATAAAGACATATAGAGTTGTTTGTCCTGTAATAAAACAAAAGTAATCCCTCTCCGGAAAGTAACAGTTTTGGAGTGTTTAATTTGTAAAGTAAAATAATCAGCAGCAACAGTGATGTCTTGAAGACATAACTGGAGCGCAGAATCAAACTTGCCAGTGGAAACCGTAACTTCACCACAACGTAAAAAGCCGAAACAATGCAACACATGACAGCACTTGCATCAAGGGATCCATATATGGTGAAAAGTGTCTTGAACGGAATAGGAAGCACAACTTCCAGAGCATCTACAATGTTATAGGAAGCCTTGGTCTGTTAAGATTAGATTGCAAACGTTTACCTGCTCTCCAAATAGTGAACAAATGAAAGCACTGATGTCCGTCTTGCTGTAAAAGTGGGCTTGGAAGTCCTCTCTTTAGATATGCGAAACGATTTGCACACAGATAAAGTTTAATCGTGTAGTAGCGCAATTTCTGCATGCCATAGCAATGAGCTACATACTGAAGAAGAGTCTCCTCAAAAATTTGAAGAAATCCTGACCGTTGGTGTTTGCAGTTATAACCATGAAATTGAGGAAATGATGTAGGCCAGATTGGTAAGCTATCTTTGTTGCAGGGCTAATGGCAGCATCCCAGAGATGATTGATAACATCAGTTAATACCGAATGTCGTGCAGACTTGGCATGTTTCCGGGATCCTGTTTGCGTCCGGTGCAAGCTGATAAAATCTGCGCCACTGAAAATGAGATATATAGTCAACAATGCCATACTTTACACATATCAGGCAGTCACAGCATAACAGTAAGTCATACCACATAGTGTGAGTCTCCGCATGAGTCTCATGAAAAGTGAGCTTTTTGAGCGACCCGTGTTAATTACAGCAACTGTTGCCTGATTGTCACAGTCAAAACTAAGTTTTCGTGACGTCCACTTATGACCCCAAAGCACAGCAGCAGCAACAATTTGGGTATAATTCAAGAAAAGCCACGGATGATTGAATATCATGAATACAAATACCGTTAGTCCATTTACCTGCAAACCACTTACATTGAAAGTAGGCACCAAAGCCATGAATGGAAGGTACATCCGTATACAATTCGAAGTCAGCAGCAAAGATAGTTTCATTCATAAGGAAGAAAGATACGCCATTCCGTTCCTGACAAAACGAATGCCACATTTCCAATTCAAGTCCGCATTCAGTATCCAGATACACATAATGATATAGTTCTTTGACTGACTTGGCCAATAACAAAAGGTAAGAAACAAAAGTTCTGCCCTGCACAATAATCCTGAATGCAAATTTAAAATGGTCAAGTAAGCTTATGAATTCTCTCTTTGCACACTTTTCCCGATGTAAAAGCTGTCGAATAGTATAAGTGATCCTGTCTATTTTTTTTTCTTTGGTAAACGTGCTTCCACAATTAGTAGTGTTCAACACAGTTCCCAGATAATCAAGAACATGAATAGGCCGCACTGTTTTACGGGGAGAAAGGAGAATATTTAGTTTAGCAAATATCAAAGTGATAAGTGTCAAGGTGTGGTCAGCATCTGTATTGGGAGAGTCTATTGCCAAGTAATCATCTAATAGATTACAGAAATGACTGATAGTAGTTCTTCTTTGCAATCCAACAGATGATGATGGCTAAATCATTTAATAATTTTGGACTCTATCTACATCCCAAAACAAGACGAGTAAAAAGGAAATATTGATTCAAGTGTTTTATGTCCTGATAGCACCATTGAGAGGGTTTCACTGGTTTGAGTTTAAATGCATCTGTTACATCGGCCTTACACATCCAAGAACGACGTCCCAAAGTCAGCATTGTTTGAATGGCGTCATCAGTCCTTACATAGGTCAGTGAACATTTTCCTTATCAATATTATCATTGATGCTCATTATGTCTGAGGTGTGAGGGGCCGACATGTCAACAAGAAGTCTCTTTTTACCAGGGTATTTGCCCTCGACAATGCCAATTTGATTGATTCTGCAAATATCAGAAGGGGTTGGGGAAGGAAATGGACCTAAAAGAACCTTTGTCAAACTCTTTCTGTAACAATTCTGAAACCGCACATGGTTGTTTGCGATCTGTCAGATTGGTTTTGCATTCCAGACTCTGTAGTACAGGAGCCTCCATACCAATGGCAAAACCCTCACTCAATGTATCAACTACAGATTTGTCATGATAATATTTGAATTCAAGTGCAAGTTGCATAATGCTAATTGGAAAAGAAGCCTTCAAAGGAAGATTTGTGATTTGCGGTCCTTCACCAAAGAATTTACGCTACTGCCATAGCAAGTTAATTTCAAAATGAATCTAAAAAGACAATAGTTTTGGACTGTAATTCGAGTCACTGTCAGACCTCTGTCAAACTGGCTTGAATAATTCAGTTAAGCAATCATAAGTATAAACGTGTGAGTGATACCTTAAACAAGATACTGAATAAGAAATGTAAACTAAAACAAATTCTTTGAGTATCATGCCCAATTGAATGCACCAGCAGTACATACAATGCAGAATAAAAAAATGTTCAATAAAGCAACTGAATTGTGTGGTTTAACAGCTACAGTTTTCTGAATTTAAACAATATTAATGACATGAGAAACAATTTCTGGTTTTGTAGATATCATACACTGCAGTGATGCATACAATTCAGGGTCAGTAGGATAAGAATGTATATTTATGCCTTCACTCCCTGTGTTTATTTCTAGTAACAATACATTTATCCATATATTTGAATGGCTTAAACTACCGTATATTCCCTAATTAACACCCATGGGGTGTTATATTGGCCAGATGGAGGCGCTTATCACAGCACAATAATGAAAGCTAAAGTTGCTCTTATAATGTACTTTTGCAATAATCACATCTGTGGGTCTTTCTGCTACTAAATTTGGTCATTGTAAATATCAGTACAATAAAACACGATCAACACATGTTCACACTGAGCAACTGGTTGAAGTAGGACTGGTAAGTCTTGCACTTGACGCCCAGCTATTGTGTTATGTTTAACACCACATGTGTGCCTCTGACTTTAGTAATTTATATATTGATATATACATTGCAACATTGTGATCAATTGAGACTGCTGTAGGTTCTTGTTGTAACCATGGATCTAAAGCAGACTTATATTGAAAAACACAGGTTTTACAACGCATCTTTTATATTATCTATTCTTAAAACAGAGCAGGGAACATTAATTAGAGTGGATTATTAATTAGGGAATATATGGTAAATAATAGAAAAAGCAAAACCAACAAGTTTCATATAATTTAACAAATCATTGAACTTTCAAAAATACTAAAGTGAAAATTTAAAAAGAAATTACAGTATAGTGAATTAAATCCTATTAGCTATATCGCAGGACTAGTAGTATAGAGTGAACCAAATGAATTTCAGTATAGCATTTGCTGATGTGACAATAGTCATGGATGAGCTGATGTGCCAACTGTCTTGATGTTTCACAATGATATAATCCAGAATATCTTTGAATAAATTCGCAATAATACTAAAACCATGTTTTAGTCTGAAAGGTCAGTGAATACTTTGTATCTTCAATAATTTAAATAAATGATTCCTCTCAAATAATGACTGAAAATAACTAAAAGCGATTCCATTAGACAAATGTTAAAATAGGAATTGTTAATTCTGTTGTACACAGCCGTTTTATAAAAACCTAAGACAGAATAAGAGGACCAAGATGTGGGTAATTTTCCCATCAAATTTGAAAACAAGGTCAGGTCATTTTTTTCATAAAGGTTTACAAGTAACCTGACAAACATCAGGTGGACCATATTTTTCTCCAAGGGAGAAACAGTGTCACGAACTCAGATCCAAGAAAGCAAGTTACTTACAATTGAAAATTATCTTAAATATAATTTACAATCATGGATACAAAATAGCTATGTTATAATTTTAGGGTGTAAGGTGATAAGGGATATGATTCGCCGTCAGTTATGGTGCTTTGTTTAGTGTTGTCTTGGAGATGATCGACCAGAGTGTTATTGCCTGGATTGAGCAAACAATAAAATAAAATATGAAACTAATGGATTGAGTAATAGAGATCTGAGCCAAGATATACAATAGAACCATAACTTGACTGTCTGCTGTCCTTTCCCACTATGTAGGACTGGTATTGATAATTTTTCCCTTTAATTAAAATATAATGCCCAATCTAAATATTTGTCAGATTTTTTTCCTTCTGGGATTGAGTAATATTCGTAGTCTTTTGTGTTAGATATGGTCCTACCGTAATTCCACAGAACTAAGCTAATATGATCAGTGCACAATTTGATAAAGATACACACAACCCTATTATAATAATGTCTTTTCTAGCATCTTAAGTGAAACCATGACATAACTTAACATCTTATTAAATAGTACTTTGCTCCTGTGGGCTGTAAATCACTAATTGGACGACAGTGGTTGACACAGGTAAATTTTTCATGGTGAAGAGAATTCACAACTTAATTAAACAAATGAATTAATGGACTTAACATCTTGTTTAACTACATTACTTGCTAATTAATGATTCATTGACATTGTCACAGAATAAGGCAACAAATAACTTGGTTTTGCCTTGGATCTATTTTTGACTTTTATTCGTTGTGCATGCGTACAACGTTACCTGGGGTGAATCATTGTTTCTCCAGGTGAGCGACTGTACTAGCATGCATCTCGTCGGAAACTACATGCCACGAGAGTCATGAAAGGCATGGTATACATGAGTATTTTACCCTGACTATTATTCACTCTCCTATGGATTTAAGGTTGATTCTATTTCAAACGGAGGCACCGGTCATTTGGATTTTGTCAAGGAGTGAACGTTCTCCATTATGTTCTCCAGCCATAGGAGTAAGTGTTAAATTTATATTTTATTTGATATGTGAAGCCAATTCTCGTTTTAAAGTCATATCGGGTAATGAAGCCTTTACTACTTCAGATTGGAAACGTTGTGAACTTTGGATTGCAAATTGCTATTACAGTTTAATTTATTAGCATATATCTAAAAAGATAATTCAGAATCCATTATTATGGCCAGTTTGGTTTTATTGTAGCTGTTTAGGGTTGAGCGTAGCTGTCCATAGAGTGGCGTGCTGTCTGTACGTATGTGTATACCTGCCCATAGGGCTGTGTAGGGCTGACGGTAGCTGTGTAGGGCTGAGCTGACTGTAGCTGTTTAGTGTTGTGTGCTGTCCGTATGAATGTGTATACGTAAGTCTATACATGTGGTGGAACCACGAATGTAGGCGTAGCCAATACAAGGGTGCTGGGTGCTGTTTGTACGTATGTGTATACGTATATCTGTACATGTGGTGGATCCGTGAAGGGTGTGAGCGGCCGATAAAAGTGTGGGCCAACCCAAGGATTCGGTGAAACCGTGTGTTTTGTCAGTTTATGAGTCATAAGACTGTTCAAGTATTAAAAGTCACATGTTTGTTCCAATTAATGTTTCAATTAAGTACACCATCAATCATTTCATATCACTTGAGATCATTAAGAACCTTATTTGAACTCCAGGAGATTATGTAAATCTCGCTTACATAGCATAATATAGGAGATTATGTGAATCTCGTGTACAGTGTATATTTTGCGAAGCATATTTGAATTCTTTGAGTTTATTTGAATCTTAATGGTATTCCATACGTGAGATTATATGGATGTCGCTTTTTTTGCATAATATTAGTGGAAACGTATTTGCAGTCCATGAGGTTATTTGAACCTCACTTTTCACACGTAAGATTATATGGATCATATTTTATTTTTCAATTTGGGAATGTGTGTAGAGTGATTGGATCAATCGTATGATAGGAGTGGGAGAAAATCATTGCATTTGTAATATATGCATACATATATATATATATAATTTCTTAGTAATTCACTCTATAAATTCCCATCGTCCATCACATTGTGTTTGTGTTGTTCATTTAGTCCAAAACCCACTCGGTTTGAATTCTGTTAACAGACATAGACAGCACAATTAATTCTTAGCTTACATGATACATATCATTTAAGACAAGTTATTAATTCTCACATGTCGTATTAGAGTGATGCATGAAATTCCTACAATGCATGATCTCCATTATATACAAACCACTAACTCTGATGGTAGCAACGTTTATATTATGTGAAGAAAAGTAACACCAAGCATATAAAACTTAAAGAAGCATCATAATTTACATGTCATTTGTAGACCTGATAATTGTTACTTATTAATGCTATTGTGCTTTGGAACCTGCATAATTTTATTTTCTTGAACGCTAGATATTTTCCATAGTTTGTTACTTATCTTTCTTCTTTCCTTATATGATTTCTTGATGAAAACCCAAATAAGACTAGTCCTTAGTTGTGAACAGTATTTGCTGATTCTTGGCTGACTGAAATATTTTCGGAAAACGTATGAACTGTCAGTAAAATGTTAGCTATTTTAATGGATAAGCTGTTCAGATTAGTGTAGATTCTTATATGAATTTCCTAGGAATAAAACAATGTTTTTGACTGTTTAGTCCTGCTATTTTGCATGTACAGAACAATCTTTTTGTAGCTAGGTAGACTAGTTTATTAACCCCTGGAGATTTGTTATTTTCACCTGCAATGCGAGTAGGAAACCCATTTTGGGGGCTGCTTTTGAATACATCCAAATAAATTTGCTTCCAAAGTTTTTTATTAGCCTGATGTCTAGTTGTGTTAGAAATGCCAGTTTTCATTGGCTATTTTCCTTACCACTTGTAAAGGAGCATATAAAAATAATGTAGTAAAGAACTAAAAGGTCATGGTTGAATACAAAAATGGTTATTTTGATAATTTTAATAACACACAAGTTTTACAACTTTTTGATTTGTCCTGTTATTATTTGATTTACTTGGACAAGATCATGGGTACCTCAGCTACTGGCTGACTGTAAAGTGAATAAATATGTAGATATATAAATGCAGTTATACTTATAATATCTCCAGCTATCATAAGTTTTCCTTCCCTTGATGAGAGCAAAATAATAAAAAAATTGGGCTATTTTATACCGCCATTTTGTTACATCATCAACACTTTTCCTTGAAGCAACTCTATGTAATGTTAGCCTAGTTAAAAGCAATAAAATACACTCTTGTGAACTTTCTAAAGACAAAATAACATCTAATTAAAGGCCAGAAAAGCATACCTTAAAAACTTTCAAAACTTTAAGACCCAGAAATATTAGTCACACATATAACTTGTCGTGCCGACAAAACCATGTACTATATATTGTCCTGTATAATTACAACAAAGACACCAGGAAGCAAATAATAGTCTAAATATAATAAAACATACTAAACGCTGTTTATTACACAGATGCAGCCACTAATATAGGTTCCTATTTTGAAACTACGAGTCTTCATTGCAGTGTACTAATTTTGTGTCTATAAAATTATATCTGGAATCCATCGGTTCACATGGGGACCTATTATTGTGGTGATCAGATAGTTCTCTAAACATCCCGACTGCAGCACATGAAACTACCTTACATCATTTAAACTTGCAGATATTGCCATTGGACTTCAAGCACTTGCACATTGTTCACGTCCGCGGAGTTCGGAAGTTGTAATATGTGGAACTAAATGTGACTACAATAAGAGGATTTTATTCAGGTAGTAGAAGTAGCATAGTTAAATTAGATCATTGGTTCTGTATAAGTGGTAATTACAATGCCGCCGCGTTTCTTGACCAAAATACCATATTGTTTTAGCATTATGAGAACTGCATTTTAACTTAGGATTAATAACGGTTTTTGTAGTTGCACGTAATGCAGCAGAATTTGTCCATGTGCAGCAAGCATGATGCTGCTTTGATTATCTATTGGATGATCGTTTTTGGTAATTCTAATAATTAAAACATGAAAATTCATTATCTCTGTTATCTCTCGTTATATGCAGAACTATTTGACATTAATACATATTTTCTCTTCACCCATTTATATATTTTGCTTCTATTTACATTTCTAATGAAGTTATGGATTTTCCAACATCGCATGTTAGGGTTTAATTTATTTGAATATTAATAGAATAATTACCATCTTAGATGCGCTGTTGTCCAAGTTATACGCGTAATAAATGTAGTTTTAAAAGGAAATATGGTTCAGCAATGTACAATATTTTTTTTTTTCACATGTGTATCCCTGACCACTGAAAACTGCCAAATAGAACATGTCAAATTAAATAATAAAACTTTTTAGAATTTTTACGTGGGAAAAGGTTAATCTTGTGTATGTACCTCAACAGTGTCCAATTATGTATGTTCGTTTTGTGTCAAGTTACTCCTTTGTCTGGTTTCACAGAAAGCTCCAGTTAAAAATGCTGTGAAGTGAAATATTATGTACTAGTATCCTTGTTTGTGCTATATCTACTTGTAATTTGTGCAAAAAGAAGAAACCAAGTTATATACGAAATTTATTCAGTGTGTTGTTGCTTGTTTTCATCATGTTTAAGTCCAAATATACTTATCTGATGTCAGTTGTATTAATATTCATTAAATATATGCTCAAGGTATGAAACCAGTGGGTATAAATGTTTTTACACATATGCAATATTTGGCATATATAACACTTTTGAGACACACCATGATCTTGGCCAAGAACGGATGCTATTATGGTTAATCAATTGCAGCAAACTGACTGTGCATTATCCCTCCATTTAAAAAAAATGATAACGTGTTTTATGCAATTTAATATATTTCTTGACAATTAAGAGTTGATAGTGGTTACTGGTAGAAACATATTTCCTACATATTCTTGTTGTTTTTGTTGGGGGTTTCTAGTCAGAGCATTTTAATGTAGTATTTTAGTGTCATTGACGTTATATAGCAGAATGCCATTAGTACAAAAATTGAATGTCTAGTTGACAACATTGATATGGTTCAGTCTTGAGTGGAATGAATATATTTCTATATTGTTGTCTGTACTTTAGTATGAGGCTCAAAATTGAATTTTTAAAGTGTTTCGAAAGTTGTTTCATATTGTATGCCCATTGCTCACTCTCCTTTTTGAAGAATTGGATACTGTTGATGTTTTATAATAATGACCCACTTCAGTAGAATTTGTCTCGTCAATTATTCTTCTGTTCACCAACAACAAGAATTATGTACGTATATGGTTTATTAGAACATCAGCACAATCATGGCTACATAGTGCCAAGCAAAAACCAGTTTAGCTGGTCAGAATATGAACATGCCAAATCTAATTAACATTAAATATGCGACCCCTTAGAAAAAACATTAATGGTAAAGATATTTAAAACAATTCCGTGATATAAAGAAATTTCGAGTTCATACTTTGTGTTTTGGATGTCTGACAATGTTATGTCATCTGCATAGAGGTCTGTAGATGATATTGAGTTCCTTACTAAAACGTGGTAGTTTATTAATAAATATAAACAGTAATGGACCTAGAAATGAACCTCTGGTACTCCATATCTAATTGTTTCAGGTTCAGACAGAACATTATTTATATAAGCATGGTGTGTTCTCTCTTAACTATGAAGTAAACCATCTAACTGTGCTTTCATCACATTGGTAGATTTTTAGTTTCTTCAAAAGAATTTCATGATCCACCATGTCAAAATCTTTCATGAAATCTACAAATTCAGATCCTATTATTCTACCTTAGTCAAGTGCTTCCAAGCCATTTATCATTCAGAGACATCAAGGCAGTCTCATACGAATGTTTCTGTCTAAAGCCTGATTGATTAGGGTGTAACAAGAATTGTTTGGTTAAATATGACATGAATGAGTCATGGACATGTTTATCAATCAATTTTGACAAGTTTGACAGTATTGACATTGGCCGGTAGTTATCAGCATCATCCTTAGAACCAGATTTGTGAATAGGAGTTACTTTTGTAGTTTTCCATATTTTGGGGACGGATGAGCTTGCAATAATTAAATCGATTATGAATGTTATGCTACCTAAAATATAACAGTATAGTATAACACTACTGGGCAATAGTAACCGTCCATTGAGATTTTTAATATCTTCCAAAATATTCATTTTATGCAACAACGTCATTCAAGACCTTTTCTACATTTAGGTTTTTCCTTCTTGGACTAAAGTTTAAAAAATGGCATGCATCAACTTGGAATAAACTCCATAGTGAAATATAAGTCTTTGGGGCAATATTTGCAGCACCTACAGACCATTAATATGGAATAAACTCCATAGTGACCTCTAAGTCTATGGGACAATAGTAATACCATTTGTAGAGTTATAAAATAGAATAACCACATTAGTGAAAAACAACTCTTTAGGGCAATAGTATCAACACCATTACGTATATGTAATTTAATTGAACTTCATCGGGATTCGAATTTAGATTCAATTAGAACTTTTTAGTGATAGGACTTGTATCTTTGAATTCCATGATTAATATTTGGATTATATTGACAAACTAAGTCTTTTTGCATATTTTTACCGTGTTTTCTAAGGGAAAAAATTATTCTGTTTAAATATACAAAGCTTGTTGGCTTCACTCTTTTATTTGTTATTTTTTTACGAGCCTTGTCGCGTAACATATGTCACTGATTTGGGTTATCATAATTTGATAAAAAAGATACTAATTTGTGTTTTGAAATTTAAACAGTAGTGTGTAAATAGCAGTTTGTGTTATAAGAATTGAATTGGTGATCTGCGGATTTTAACTTCCGCATGTGCATTACTTTGGACATAAAATCAGTTTCAGTCCGTAAGTGAACCTGCTACTGTGACAGGGGGAAATAATGACAGACACAGCTTAGTCTGGGAAATAAAAGATTGTCTGCTTTCATGAACGATTGGGCAAATATATTAATGAAAATTATAAATTCACAGAAAGAAAACTCTAAATATTATTTTGTAACCATATAAAACACGTGCGTGGAACAATGCTATGTTGTAGAACTCGAAAAGTGCTTTAAGGTCGGGGTTACTTTCACTCATTTTTTGTGGAATTACGGAAAAATATGCGACGAAACAGATACAATTTAACCAATGCCTCATGTTCCTGCAAGTATATAGACAAACAATAAAACCATACATTTGCAATTATATCAATGTATTGCTGTCTCAAAGCTAAAAGTATGCTAAGAAAACCCCTTTTCTAAATAAAGATGCACTCACACGTTGGGTGTTTCAATTCATTTTGAAAAAGGTAGTAGTTCGTTTATGTACATACTGTAATGCTATAGTTTGTTATCTACAAATAGTTACGGTAATGTTTTATGGACAACAGAGAAACCGAAACAAACAATATGGTATGGAGAGGCATGTGCATTTGCTCTCATGTACACTTCACAAGGGTTGTTTTAAATAAGTTCATAATTTTTTCAACTGCCGTTTTAGTGAACATTCATGAAGTAGAAAAGGAATAATTCTTGTTTAAGGGTAGTTGATTAAGCTGCTTTACTAAATTGCAATTACAATACCTTAGTCTAGTTACTCTAGTCATATCAAACTCATTATAGTTTATACAATGTTGTTTAAAGTCACGTGCTCAAAATACACTGCATATGAATACGATAATTTTTACACAAGTACAGAATGTTTTATATGGTACATAAAAAATGCATATATGCATACTGAGAAATAGCGGACATGATTCAAATATGAGAATGAAAACAATACAAAGCACGATATGCAATATCAGGGTTCAGGTTGTTGAGCACCTCTATGACAAATCCACCAGTACTGTCCCCATCAATGGCAGTAGAGGAGATTGGTTTCGAAAAAGAGTTGGAGTCAGACTGTGATGTATACTGTCACCTACACTCTTCAACATTTTCCTGGACAGAATTATGTGGGATGCCTTTCATCACCACAAGGGCAATGTCGGCATCGGAGAAAGAACAATCATCAAAGTTCGCTTCGCAAAAGATATTTATGGTTAAGTAGGAGATGAAACAGAAATGGCTGACTTGATTGAGCGCCTCGACACAACCTCCACATCATACAGTATGGGGATTAGCGTCGCGAAAACCAAACTGATGACAAACAACACCAATTGCATCAGTGAAGAAGTAAAGGTCAGTGGAAAGAAGCTGGAAACAGTAACAAGCTTCATGTACTTGGGATCTATTATCACAGATGAGGGCTGCAAACCAAAACTACTTTTCAGGATTGCCAAGACTACAGCTGCAATAGCAACGTTGAGACCAATATGGAAGATACCAACATTGCTTTTGACTCCAAAATAAGGCTGATGCGCTTGATTGTCATATCCACATTTCTGTATGCTTCTTAAACATGGACGCTCACATCAGATCTGCAAAGAAGGATTCAAACCGTCGAAATGAGATGCTACCGCAAGATCTTGGGCACCTCATATATTAACCATGTAACCAACGAAGAAGTCCGCAACAGGATCCAGCGAACCATCGGATCCCATGAAGACCTTTTGATCACAGTAAAAAAGCGCAAACTGAAGTGGTACGGTATGTCTCAAGATCATCTGGACTTTCAAAAACAATCTTGAAAGGCAGTGCGAGGGTGCAGAAGAAGAGGCAGACACAAAAAGAGGTGGGAAGACAATATTAAGGAGTGGACAGTCCTGGGATTCACAGATTCCCAAAGGGAGGTAGAGAACAGGTAAAGATGGAGAGAATAGGCTGTAAAGTAAACTATGATGCCGCATCGACCTCTTGGGTTAAGGGATTCACGATGATGATGATGATTTCGCTGAAATGGCTACCTTTACACCATCAAGAAGGCAATCACCAATCCATATTTCACTGACATGGTTGTCTTTACACAACGAAAAAGACAGTAACCAATCCATACTTCACTGACATGGTTATCATTACACCATCAAGAAGACAATCACCAATCCCTATTCAGAGATCGCGCTTAGTTTCGCCAATATTGCAAATTGCTATTTGTTCTTTATTATTCCTTATTGGCGAAAAAATATGCCATCTGGCGATCTTTATGGCGACAACAGTTTTGGTTGTTAAATACTGTACATACAGTCCTGGACTTGGAATTGACAAATTCAACGGCACAACAACAGGAATCCGCAAACTTAGATGTAAAATTGCATTGGAATCTATTCTTAAAGTAACAAAACTTTTTTTCATATAGAGCAAACACACTAACAAGGCATAGTTATATCATAATCCACTTATGCTGATGTTTGACCTTAGTATTATGTGCTGTAATAGAACCCAAATATTCAAGCTACCAGACTAGCTAGAATCGGCAACCTCTGAAATCCTGCAAGAGTAGCTACAATAGACCAAATATAAATCGGGAATGACTACAAACTACCAGAAAAGAATAGTTTGCTGACACTTCAAAGAAAACTGATTATTTTT